>MU223266.1:1951484-1975284 GCA_018584345.1 Thuja plicata
AATAAAGTTGATAAAATATGTAATAAGATATATTTTTATTTATCAACTTTATAGGGGATAAAACTTAGGGTTTGATTTAGGGTACTAATTTGGCCCTATAGTTTAGGAGGTTTAATCTTGTGGAGGGATTTTGGGGAGGAAAATATTTTTGAAAATAACCCATGTTGGCTATGTAGTGGATTTTTTGCTTCATATTTTAGGGGGGTCAAGATTATGGAGAGAAGAGCTTTAGTGAATTTCTTATTCCTATGATTGTATGTTTATACTTTTGTATCCATTGTGAGTTCATGCTTGTAATTTCAATTTTGTACAAGAGGATGCTTGTATTCCTTGCCATTATTTTGAAATTCATACATGTAACTATATATAGATTTTGAGAAGAATATAGTTGCCCCACTTTTCCATACATCTTGTTGTGATCATTTGTTAAAATTCCATTTCAATTGTATACATTCAAGTGTAACATCTGTAGCATGGATTAGTGATTTGTATTGATTCCTATTCTATATTATAGAATATAAGCCTTTTGCAGAATATGCATGTTGTTAATAGTAAGATTACTACTTGTGGTTAAACCCTAGTTGTGGCCTTCTAATTAGCCTATGTAATGGATAGGGAATGATAGTGCAGAGATCACCAGGGTATGTTAGGTGGATATCAATTTGAGGCTTTGAGAGATCTGAATTAATTTGGTGTATCACCTTTCAAGTTTTATTCATGTAATTTTAGTTATAATTTCTCCCTTTCCCTTTCCAAAATTAGGAGAAGATAGTAAAAATTTGATACCCAAATTCAATAGGAACCGGCCTAGAATCTGGAGATTCCTCTTCAGTTATAGTCTACCCACAGCTAGAAGAGTTTTCCATTGTTGAGATCAAATATTCGTGTAGCCCTAATGCTTGAGTTAGGGTGACAATTCTAAGCTTGAATAGGCCATACAGAAGAAGGATAAACATCCCAAATTTTTATACTATTCTATCCTGATGCATATTTTATTGCATTTTAATTATGGCATCATGGATGTAAACAATTTAAACCCCCAGAGAATCTTTCATGACCAGCCCAATCTTGTCCAATTTTGGATTAAGATATGGAATTTCACTTCCAAGGACTGTGATTTCTGCAGATTCGAGAACTGGATTGTCTACCCTTTAAGGCAGAGTTTGGGTGTCAACAAGACTAGACTTCCAGTAAAGGTGTTACAACTACTGAGACCATGTGACTATTTTGATAAGTGGGAAGGTGACCACAATTCAGGAGAATTATTTTTAGAAGAGAATTTCACTATGATTAGAGTATATGGATGCACACATCATCCCCATGTCCTACCATATCAGGTACCATAAAGAGTTGTAGCAATGAAATTTATTTGGAAACTTTAATTATCTAATAATGAACACTTTGCACCACATAGGAAGGGGACATTAACCCCTAGGTATTTCAGGATCTTTCAATTTGTAATTGGTAAAGGAGCTTTTGATCTAGTAAGAAAATGGTTGGAAAGTTGTAAGATGGGAACATCACTGTATAGGTATATTGATCCAGAGGGATTTATTGCAGGATCAAAGAAACTCCTAACTCCTACCATACAAAATACATATGTGCATGGTCTTTGAGTGGAGGAGGATGCTACTAGGAATATAATTTATGAAGAAGTGAGGAGTAGAAGAGAAAAAATCCAAGAGCTGTTGAATTTAGAAAAATAGATAAAAAGAAATGGATTAGCCTTTGGAGGTTTTTACCCTGATTTTCCATATTTTGATAAAATCAAAGCTATGCTAGATAATTTTTACACACTCTGTGAACAATTGGATAGAGATTTAGATGTAAAAAGGGAGGACAAGAACCTGAATATTCAAAGTCTAAATATGAAAGTGAGAGTGAAGAAGAATATATTGGTCCACCTCATATAGATCAACAACAAAAAAATGTTGCAGGAGCAATTCAGGTACAAGGAGAAGAGGGACATGTTATAGACTTGACTGAATTTGGTCAGCTTGATGATGTAGAAGAGCCTAGTTCTAAGAGGCAAAATGTTGATCTTGGTTAGACATCTCATGATAAGGATTACATGAGAAAAGAGAGAAAAAAAGATAAAGTAAGTGCTCTTGTTCTTGGTAACAGAGTATATGACCATAATTTGAGGGAGGAAATCAAAAAAGGAAAGAAATTGTAGCAAGGGGTAGAAGAAAACATAGAATTTCCTCTTTGAACATGTATAGATGAGAGATTGATCCATCAACAGCAGTTCTTACAAGATGATGATTTCATTAAAACTGATGAATTTAAAGATTTCCTTAGATGGCAAAAGAAGGAAGAGATTAGACAACAATTGAGAATAGATGGTGAAGAAGTAGTAACAAATGAGGCTCTCTTAGCTTTACAGTCATATGATCTTGACACTGAGGACATCACTCCTTAGGAAGCCAAAAAATTAGTGTTGGAAAGTGGCATGTTGCTTGCTGAAGGCTGGGATTTAGCCTTGACATTTATAATAAATCAAATAAGAAAGAAACCAGATTTAAAGATGACCACTGAGATTAAAATAGGTGATATGATTAAGGGATTTGGATATAGTGCAAATTCTCAAGCATTTTCCATGTGGAGTCTATGTCCTAAGGAATAGAAGCCTCAGTTGCTAAATATTCAAGAGAGCATGGCGGGAAACCAAATGGTATGGATAGTCCAAAGCATAGGTGATCTAGAAATATCTCAAATAATGACACACTTGGCACATTTGAATGAAGACAAGACAAAGCAATTGTCTGAGAAATGTGGTGTCCTAAAAGAGGAAGCTAGTGCCCTAGCTAAAGATAGAGAATTGTGTCACATCAAGATTCATCAGCAAGATAAGGTAATTGCTTAATTGACTAAGCAATTACAAGAAAACATAGAAGTGGTATATGTACCTTCAGAATAGCCTCCACAAATAGAAGAAAAGGTTGAAACTGGGGAAGAAGTAAAAATAGATGATATGGCTAAGAAAGATAATGAAGTTGCCATAAATGTATTGTTGAATATAATTCAACATAGGATTGATATCTTAAAAGATAAAACTGATATAATATTGAATGCATACAATAAATTGCCTACTTTACATGTTGAGGCAATAGGGTATATCTCTACTTTAAGCCCTTACTTTTTAACATGGTCTTCCAGAATACAACATTTTGAAAGGTTGGCTTCTTTACAACCACATAGGCAAGATCTACCAGAAATTGTGATAGAAGTAGAAGATGAGATCAAAAAAGTAAATGTGGCTTTACCTTTCTTTAAAGGTAAATTGAATTAGATAGAGGCAAAGATGAGCCTGTTTGGACCAAGTTTCAATAGATTTGTTCCTCCAGTAAACAGAGAAGATGATCAGATTAAGGCCTTGGAGGCCTAGAGAAATGAATTTGACAGCAGACTGCCTAGTAAAGAGGAATTTATTATAGATTCTGATCTTGATTTGGAAGGTTTTAATAAAATTTTAGATGAGGCTTTTAAAGCAGAAACTGACATTAATAAATTCTTAGTTGATGTAAAAAATATAACTGATGTAAGATGGGAAAGGTAGAAAGGACAACTACAAAGTATTTAGAGCTTCAATTGGCCTACAGAGGAGGATGTGACAGCATGGGATTTGCAGACAAAACCAAAGAAAAAGAAGCCTATTGAAATAGAAGAAGAAATCCTGGATGAAGAATAGGAAGGAACACTTGGCGCCTGATCATTGAGCACAAGGAGGTTAGTAATTATAAAAGACAAGTGTATGTTAGCCTAAAATGGTGGTCACTTAGTCTCAATACAAATATTAGATACTACCCTGAACGCTATCAGACAAAGGCGCCAGAATTCATGTGAAGACAAAAGAAGATCATATTTCATCCCTTATTCTTGTCTTCCCACCACTTGAACATTCTTGTTTTTTGTCTTTTCTATACTTTTAGGGTTAGGTTCCTTAAACCTTCCGAAGCTTGTCATCCTTGATTTAAGGATTCCAAGATGGTTTAAGATATATATATATATATATATATATATATATATATATATATATATAGAGAGAGAGAGAGAGAGAGAGAGAGAGATNATATATATATATATATATATATATATATATATATATATATATATATAGAGAGAGAGAGAGAGAGAGAGAGAGAGATCAAAAGTAATAATTTTGAAGAGAGATGAAATATATTGGCAAGCGAGACTTCTAGATTTCAATCTGTGTTTTTGAGCTTTTAACCTTGATATGTACTAAAGCAAAAATTTATGAATAAAATACAATGTAACTTTATTCCATATTTTTATTGTCTCTTTTCTTTTTGAGTGTACTCTTTTATGTTTAATTTGTAGGGCATGTTAAGCATACTGGCTACAAGGTAGCTATCTAATTATTTGCAAGTTTCTTCTAAGGGGAGAATTAAACATTGTGAGTAGTTTTAGAGAGTACAACAATAATTGAGGATTTGATATAATATTTTGGGAGTGACAAGGTAATTTGGTAGGCACTTTACCTAAGTTGTATGTAGGTTTTAAAGAATCTTACAATACTTTTTTTTTTTTTTTCTGTGGATTTATATCTTCTAACTCTGTAGCCCAAGGATAGGCACTGGTCTAGGAACTTATTTGGTAATCCATCATCATCCATAATATTTAATACTATTCAAAATCAATTACCTTCAAAGTATATATTTAAAATCAATTGTAATCATAGAGATTACAGTTGGAGTTTGTTTATTTCTTACAGAGAAAATCAAATAGGTTATTCCTCCTAAATTCATTAAAATTGTAAAAGGAAAGAAAGATGAAATTCCTTATTATCTTGATGTCTATCATCATTAAGATAATGATTTGGATTATTAATCTCTTCCTCAGAATAATCATAGCTATTTGCATTGTCATTTATATATCCATATAAGAATAGAGCATTCAACACATAATTAAATCCACTCTAAAGATACTGTCAACTTAGTAATTAATCATAGGTAAAACCTGCCTGAGTCAGTGGATCTCAAAAAAGGAGGTAATAATAAGTATCCCCACTGTTATCAAAATACCTCATCAATTAGTGTTTTCTCTTTCTTGAGTTAGAGTATCAAAGGCATATGGAGTCATAGATTTATTTAATTATTCAAGCATTTTTAGAGGCCCTGCAAGAAAAAACCCTAACAAGCAGCTCACCCGGTTAGAAGTGATTAGTACCTTGTTAGAAGTAAAATGAGTCCTATTAGGATCTACCTCACTAGAGGATATAGAAATGCTTCTCATAAGTCCCCCTATTAGTGGATTTTAAAAAAAGGCTTGTTAAAGTCTACCTTGTTGAGGGATTTAACCTTGCTAAGCTATTAGAGTTAACCTTGAGCAATGAACTCAAATCATTTATCTGGAAGGACACTACTTGCCTGTAAGATCCAAATTAATCTCCAAACTCTTGATGCAATACTTTACCTCTATCTTTGATTACAACCACCAAAATCATGATCAACAACCCTAAAAAACTGATTTATCTTTCCTTTAAATAGTTATTTTTAAGTTGGTTAAAATATTAAAAATAATCCACAAGTTAGCACAAAAGTTTGAACTAACTCACAAAAATTTGCACCAATAAAACCAAAAAACTTGGCACAAAATGTACTACAATGACTTATTATAAAACATTGACCTTAACTTAACCTCCTTGACCATCTGATCATTAGGAACTAATCGGTAACTCAACTGATCCATATTAACACATCACCAAAATATCAACCTATAAAGAATGTTGAGTTAACTATCATGGTTGTACATCCAAACATCTCTGACCAAAATAAGGCTCTCTTAATGATCACAGCTTCTAATGTGCTAGAAAAGTTTTTTTCTACAAAATACATCTACTACTATCTTCCTATTAACCGGTCATAATACTTAGCAAAAACTTTTTTACTTATTCATCTTGTCAATCGGTAACAACAACCTATTCACTAGAACTAATAGAGTTGATAAGCTTCCATCAATGAAAGACTCAAACTCATAATTTCATATCCAAAATCCATCATAATGCGAACACAATCAATAGTAGTTTGCTTCTTATCTATGATTTCACTCAATAATGTAGGATCATTACTAACTCTTGTCTATCAATTTTTTTTTATTTTTACTAACATTTCTTGTACCTCTCATAGAAATCATTTTCTTTTCAAAAACTTATCCTCATGTACATTTTACCACATAATGTTTTGAGAGGGAATCCTACATCCATTCTATTAATCGACTAGGGCATGATATTTAACTTTTCTTAGATACAATTCTCATAATCATATTGTATCAAAAGGTGAAAAAATGTAGACACTAAAAAATGGGTCATCTATGTAGACACTAAAAAAGGTACACACCAAAAAATAAAAATGTAGACACTAAAAAAATTGAGGTGAATTAAAATTCTGAAAATCAGGGGTCTAGCCCCTCTAAATGATTGAGGTGAATTGGATGATTACATCTCCTTCTAGGAAGTATGAGTTGAGTATGTAAGGCATAGTCAAGTTCAGCGATCATTTGTAGGATTTATATTTGATGAATGTCATTATTTAAGAGTATTTGCATTTAAAGTGAATCCATACCCACTAGATAAGGCATTGGTGTGATATGTTAGATTTGTGGTGTTATTCCATGCATACCCATCCCTACATTTTGTGTGCAAAATGTCAGGTCCCCTTTGTTTCTTTTCCTTTTTTGGTTTTCCCCTTTCTTTCCCTTTTGTTTTTGGCTTGGTCCCCTATTTCTTTCAGACTCTTTTGGTCCTAGCTGGTCTGTGCCTCTCTTTTTGTTCATTTTTTTGTCCAGGATATGTGCCTTGGAGTTTTTTTTCCCAAGTGGGTGATTCTAGATCTTTTGTGCCCGATGATCATTCTCTTTTCCTTCGGAAGGGGGATGACCGTTAGGTGTTTGTGGGTCTAGATCCCGGTCATTGACATGTTTATTAAGATAATTTTGTTAACTAATTCTCTTTCCTAGGAATTATTTAAATCCTTTTATGTTGTCATTTTTATGCTTACCACAAACAAGTTAACTTCTAGCAAATTTTTTTGAGAGCGAAGTGATTTATTTTCTGAGAAGAAACGTTTGAGCTAGAAGGTGTAGAGGTGTGTTCTTTGAGCCTAGTCGAGTGTTTAGGGGATAGAGTGAATAAATTGTAGTCCCCCTCATTCATAATTTTGAGGTTTAGATAGGCCCTTGGGACTTCCCTTTGTTTTCTTTATCTTTTATTTTTTTTTCTTCTGTGTTTCTTTTTCTCTGCATGTTTTCTACTGGTTTTCATTGGCTGGGTTGTGTTTTATGTGTCTGTTCCTGGTTGTCATTCATCTATTTTGTCACCCTAGGTTTGTGTCTATCATTTGGCTTAATGCTATCCTTAATTTTGGTGCATCTTCTTCCATTTGTAGTCATCTGACTCGGAAGGAAAGACATCCTCCCTCCTAGGCTATTTTTTTGTAAATATCGCCCACTTGCTGCTGGGAAGTCTGTAAATGCACAAAGTTTCATTGTATATTTTGTATATTCTTTATATGCTATGAGTAGCTTGTAAATTATGTATAAGGTAGAGTCTCTAGATATTTTTGTCTAAATTTGGGCTCACGAGAGCTATAAGATTGAGTGTGCGAGCTCTGGTAGCTCACTGTAGGTCTAGCTTCGTCTGTAAATTTTGTAAGTCTGCAGTGCTTTGTTCGCTCTTTGGTTGTCTAAAGAAATAGTGTTTATGAGAGTTTTTTTCTAGTTGGGTGTATTGGGGAGTCTTTCCTAAGGACCCATTTTTGTCCTAATTCTTTATGAGGTCTTAGACCACGTCCGTCCAATAACTAGGTTCACCACCCTGGTTGGTGCTACCCTGGATGAGGAGGAGGTAGGTATGTAAATTGCAGAGGCTAGCTCACCAGTAGGCCATTAATGTTTTCTCTCTCCTCTGTAGTTTTAGCCTTAATGGTGAAATTAGTTCCCAAAAACAAACATTTAAAACCCATCCCAAATGGCATTCATGCCACTAATTCCAAAAAAACTATTTGTTTATGTCATTACTCTACCAAGTGGGCATGCCCATGTTAAAGTACAATAGTAGGGCCACCTATCTTATCACTAACAATTGTTGTCTTTTCAAGTTAATGTCAGGCGTGTGAATAAACCTGACCTTTTTTTTCCACCTCATTTGACTCCCTTGTTGAGTCATCATTTTAGATCCTCGGTAAGCAAGAAATATTTCATGTGTTCAAATTATATTAAATCTTGGATATATGATCTCATCTAGGATGCCCTAATGATTCTTCATTTCAAGTGAAAGGGAAAAGTCATTCTCAAGGCCTTCAAAATGTAGAATCTCTCAATGTTTAGATATTGATAGTTTTCGGGCTTACATGTGCATATTAAAGTAAGCAATAAATGGCTTTAGGGTCTTCACCTCCCCAGGTTCTGGGACTCCCAAGTGCCTCTGTGGATATCAGAAAGAACAAAAAGATAGAGCAGACATTGGCAAAGCTCCCACTAACCCACAAATATAATAATAATGGGACATTTCATGGGTCATGAATTGAGTCTGGGCTTAAAGAGATCACCGACATAGATGTCGACACCTAGGTTAAATTGTAGGGCCTTATTCAAATGATCCATCAGCTTTGACACTCCAATGAATCCATCACAGTTAACTTAGAGGCATCTGAAAACATTCAAGAAGCTTGTTTTCCATGCTCAGTAAAAGCACCGGAGCTAATTTTTCTCCTGGCTAGGGGTTATCACCAAGGTAGTATGGTTGCTCTCTTGGTTTCCCCTGCTCCCCTTGGATTCCCAGTGTCCATTGTCACATTGGACCATGATGCCATTGCAAGAGGGTGGCATATTCTATAATTTGTAGGAGTTACTTCTCTCACCAAGGCCGAGGCCCTCCAGTAGTATGGGGACATGGAAAAAATGTCCTCACATCACCTCAACACACATTGGATGAAAATTTCACATCAGGACTACAACAAGCTACTGACAAATTTTCCTCGCTCTAACTTCAAGGAGCCCATCAAGGTGGGAATTATCTTCTTATGCAGGATCTTTGGGGAGCCTCTTACCCAGGAATCATCCCCCTGGATGTATTATTTCTTATATGGTATGACCACCAACAAGGCGCACTTCAACTTGACTAACATCATTGTCAAACATGTAAACATCTAAATGAGGAAGGTCGACATAGAGCGGAAGTTATACATGACTTCCTAAGTCCTTTGGCCACTTTCTCTACAATTGGTGTTCTTGGGGAAGGACCTCGTTAGGTCTCTCCATGGGACCACTTCCCCCAAATTCAGTGGGACCAGATTTTACCACATTTTTGTAGAGTCAACGATGCCTTCATCTTTTATGGGATCAAGGAGATCACTAGTGATCATGGATATAGATTATCCCCGCAGGCCATGGGCCTGGTTGGTGCATGGGGGTGATACTTCATCCAGTTCTCCCAGCACACTTACATTCGGGTGTCCCGCTTCTCTAGAGAACCCTTCCTATTACCCAAACATTATGGGGACAGGTTAGTTTTGTTAGATTTCTACATGCAGATTTTGAAGGCTCAAGCCTTGGCTACCCTCAAGAAAGTTACCACTCTAACATTCCCTTTCATTTGTGGGGCATACTCTTTCTCCCTAGCAGCGGCCCGGGGAGAACAAAATGAGCTAAGTAGTTTTAACTTAGCATAACATTCTTTCAACCATAAGGATTATGATCCCCTTGCACGACTGGTAAGGTTGATGCCAAAGGGGGTAAACCCCCATGTTCAACACATAGAATATTTTTGGGCCAACTAGAATGATGATTACAATATCCGGAGGTGACACTACACTAGGGTAACAAAAGGAATGATGGAATAGCTCATGCTCCAAA
The DNA here is from genome assembly GCA_018584345.1 of Thuja plicata. Classification (NCBI taxonomy): domain Eukaryota; kingdom Viridiplantae; phylum Streptophyta; class Pinopsida; order Cupressales; family Cupressaceae; genus Thuja; species Thuja plicata. The sequence goes on from MU223266.1 coordinate 1,961,358, forward strand.
ATTTCCCATGGAATTTTTAGACACCAAGCTCTAGAGGACCCTGAGTAAAAAAATATAAGTATAGATAAGATGGACATCCCTTCGGTGGATTGGGATACACTGGAAATTTTGGATATTGAGGCCATCTCGAGAGAAGTAATTGAGTGCAGCCACTCATATTTCAAGAAGGTCTTCCCAAAGAGTACCTGGTTGGATAAGTATTGTTTGGGAGCCCCAGGTCCCTGTGCCCTAGTGAAATCCAAATCACATGGTAAAAATAAATTTGGCACCCTAGATCAAGTCTTGGACCTGACTTTGGCCCCCCTAATGGAGCAATTGGGTGAACAGTTAGAGTACTCCCAGATATTGAGAGACGCAGTGAACTCTGGAGTTAATTTCAATCTTGAAGATACCCTGGTAAGATCCTATCCCATGCCAGGAGCTTCTTTGTCCCTAGCTATTTTGTTAAGTGCAGCATGTTAATCAAAAATCAATAGAAAAATGATAACTGCAAAGCCTGAAGTTCCACTCAAAAGGAGAAAAAAAGGCAAGTTGGTCCCCACAGAATAAGCATCTAGGCCTAGATCCTGAAGATGTAGCTTAGGTTAAGGTTATTTCTTCCTCCTCCTCCTCTAAGAAAGAGGACAATCCAGGGATTCCCCTAGAGATACCATATATCAACGTCGACGAATTCTTCCCACTGGGTGATCTCGGACAGCTACACAGTATGGTTCGTTGTACCATAGAAGAGACTGCGGAACAAGAAGTTGATGTTCCCATACTTGATTCAAAAGGGCCATAAGACATGGCAGCCCAAGAACAAGCTGAGTCCCAGGTTGAATAAGTTGAAGGTGAAAATAAAATGCCATGAGAGCAAGGGAATAACCTAGTCATGGAGCAAGCACTGGCTAAAGAGGGAACCAGACCTTTGGAAGCAACCTTAACCTGTGACATTGTTCTCTTGGGCTTAATTGGTAATAAATTTTTTTTGATATCACCGAATACCATGACCGACAAAGTTGCAGCTATTTTTCAACAGCTAGATCTCAATGAGCTACCTCAACCTCCCCCTCCACCCAATCCACCTGTGAACACCATTACAGAGGGTGACAGCGTGGGAGCTAAAGGTGACATAATCAAAGACCCCATTGATACAGTGGACAATATACCTGGGGTAACTTGAATTGAACCACAGGGACACTTAAAGCTTACAGATAATGATAGGAAGGTTAGCTGCCCCACCACAGTGGCTAGTGGAAGCCTAGAAAATAAAATTGCCAACTACTATCACAACTCCACTTTCACTTTTTGAGATGTTTTCCAAGAGACAAATTCCTAATAATCCCAACAAGGCTCGTATCCTTCACAACACTAGAAGGGCCCCAAATGGAAATATTGTGCTAAGAGTTTCTACCCCTCTAGCAGGAAAAGAGGATTTTGAGTTAGTTGTCGAAGAATATGTAATCACGGAGGTGTCTCTAGGTAAAATAACTTAGCTAGGGGAACTAGACCTCCTAAATGAAGTGGGTTAGGCTATTCAAGCCCGATATGAGAAATAGTCTCATAAGATACTGGACTTGAAAGAAGAAAATGCCAATCTTTCAGGACTATTGACAGAATTAGTTCGCCCCCTCTCTTGCAAAACACCTGGACCCTCAATTCCTAGGACACCGCTACCATAGAGTGATGTTGATACTCTGAAAGTTATAAAGAAAAAGACATTAGTAGTTGATGAGTGGATTTCTCATCAGTTTGGGGTAATAAGAAGTTTCTTGTCTGAGTCTCTCCCAAAAATTTTATGGGAAAAATATTTATCAAAGCATATAGAAGCCACCATTCCCTAGTTGCAGAGAGAGATCGATAAATATGAAGATTGGAAGGATAATTCATTGGAGATTCTTAATCTTGGGGAAGATGGGTTAATGAACATAGGCATTCTAGGGGATGAATCATATGGATTCCTTGGGACTCAATACTCTATACTTGTATTCAAAGTCAAGACTGGCAAGAAACTGGTATGAGTGTTGGAAGAAAAACTACAGATGTTCTGGACTCCTTTGGACCAATATGCTACCCTCATCCAAGAAATTACATTGGTTGATCCTCTTAGCCCTGGGACTTATAATCCCATCAATTTTGTAATTGGTAAGTTTGATGAAGTGGTTGAAGCTCAATTATATCCTAGGGGAAATGTTAGTTTCACCACCATGGTGGAACTCTCCCAAGTATTTCTCAAATCCCATGATGCTGCCAAGATTGTTGTAGAGTTAAAAGATAATGTCACAGATGTCAGGCTCCATTTTGAGGGATCTGTGGATCATCGGGATTGATTGAAGGATATAGAGGAAGATGGCATCCTATAGGTTCTAGAGGCGTACAAAAAATTCAAAGGTGAGTACAATTTCCCATATTTTGGGGATCCTTCAGCAGAAGTCGCATATAGTCTCATTCTTTATTCTTTGAGCGTAAGCTCCCAAATCTTGGACACTGGGTTCCCACTTTTGTATTCTTTATAGTGATAAGTGTTGATAGCTCTTTTAAGCTAACTGATCACTATCCATAGTATTTTTCTAGTTTTTTGGCTATCCCACCTAGGGTGGCTAGTCACTATTAAGACATAAGTTCACTGCAGACGTCTCCCGGATCCTGAGGTGCTATTCTATCATTTACTACCTAGCCTACCTCGACTTGCCCAGTCACCGAAGTACAAAATAACATTAAAGAGGGTGTATGACACAGGTTACTTAGGGAAGTTCCATCATGTCTGAAAGTACAAGGACACTCTTCCCAATGGAATTTTTCTTGTGGCTTCCTGCTTTCTTTCTTCTCTTGTCTTCTCAAATGATTGTATTATATTATGAAATGTTGATAGCATGGGAAGTACCTCCTGTAAATATTGTAATATAATGTAAATAAATAGCATAGGGACAGTCCCTTAGGTAGTTAGAATTTTCTATAAATGTAAAGTTTGATGTCATTCTAAGGGTCATAAAATTGATGATTTAGCTATCCACTAGCAATACAAGCTTTCAGTCTTTTCAAACTCTTGTCTTTAGAAGTTCAGAGTAGATTAATGCTCCCTTGGAGCAACTAGTGTAACTACCAATGATGTTGGATTTGAAGTTAATGAAAGAATGAGGAACAACATTCAGCTCTGAGGTCTATTTTGTTTTTGATCCCAGAGTTAGAGAAACATTTCTCATGTTGTATGCTTTCTTATGTCCTTTGTTCCAGTTCTTTAATGATTCAATGAAATACTTTACTTTGCTACTGATATACGTATGATTGAAGGTTATATGTATATCCTGTATCTATTTTTATTTTATCTAGAACTTTGTTGATGTTAAGGGAACATATATCATGGATATAGTTAGAGATATACACTAACCTTGTCCTATCTTTTGATATTTTCTTTGTCGGGTATAAATTATGCTGGCAGGAAATCCACTATCCCCAAACTTTTAGAGGTCTATGAGTCAAAATCATCTATCTCCTCAAAATAAATAGTCAAATGACCAATTGAGCTAAGCCCACACCATCATGACCTAATAACCAGGTGCTTGGAGGCCAAGAGAGATATCTCTCCTGCACCCCTCTTTAGGCAAAGTTGGCGGATACTCCGATATTTGGTGATAACTCATCTCCCATTGGCAAGACCTTCAAAAAGTCCCATCAATAGAAACTGGTGCTAGAAGGAGGGAATGATATTGTCCTCCCCTGATAACTTTGATATCACACCTCCCAAAGGTTCCCCAAGAAATATTTTTAGAAGCCAAGCTTTCCATAGATTAGGGTCATTTTCACCCTTGCAATTTGAAAGAATATTGTGTTCAACCCCTAACCCAAGAGAGTTTGTAGAAATTGGACCTCCCGTCTGAGAAAAGAAGACCTACCAGAAGAAGAAAAATTTCCATCCCACGCCTAGAGGGTTTGTATCCCCTAGAATATTCTAGTTAATCAACCCATCCCAGCGACCAATCTTACTATCAACCTTAACATTCCAATGGTTTCCTACTTAAATAATACTGGGTCTCCCATGGGACAGTTCCCCAACACTACCAATGATCTTCCTCGGCATCCAGAGAAGATCAAACCCAAGTATGAACATCTAGGCCCTGGAACTACTAAAGAACATCTACAAGACTATAAAGATGGTATGAATTGACATCACATCCAGCATGAGGATGTGGTAAGAATAATTTTACCTTTGTCTCTCAGAGAGAGAAAGTTGAAAATGGTACTTGAACTTACCTGCCAACTCCATCAATAGTTGGAAAGACATGCAGGCTGCCTTTCTGACTATTTTTTGGGTCCACGTAGACCCGGTCTGGTCTCATAGTCAGTTTATTTCTATCCAAAAGGAGCCCAATGAACCCCTGGAGGCCTTTAACCATCGGTTCCAAAGAGCCTTGAAGCATTGTAGAGGACCCTTTGTCCCATCTACTGATGTGACTATCCAAACGTACCTTAATGCCTTGGACCCATTTTTTTCTACCTTTCTTTAGAGAACCACCATAGCCAATGATATAGATACCATGGCTAAGGTTTACAACCTCTCCCTCAAGCTATCTTAAAACTTGAGTAAAGCTCCCAATGGTATTGGTTAGGGCTTACCTTATAACACACTACGTAGGGGAACAACCTACCTAGGAGGATATGACCCCAATCTGGCACTAGGTTCCCCTATGATGAATTTGGCACCCCAGTATGTCTATCCCACTCCTCATTAAAATCCTCCAAACCTAGAGTACGCTCCCTGGGCATAGTAGGAAACCACAGTACCCCAACTTCCTAGAATACCTTTCTTCCAGATGCTAGCCTTTGGAGGCTTGCCTCCAACAATGAAAAGTGCCTCTACACCTGCCCCATCACCCTAATCACTACATTGTGACACTACAACCCAGCTATCTGCTGAGGTCAAATCCCTGTGGTGATTAGTTTCCTTTCTGACCATTAACATGGGAAAGCTGAAGATGGGACGCATCGCATCCCACGAAACCAACGCCTCCTAAAGAGGGAATATCTTTTCAGGAAAATGGAGTTCCAATAACTCTGGACCCCAGAACCATTATAACAATTTTTGAAAACCTCAATGCTTATCCCAACCAACAATGGAACAACATGCTAAACAACAGGGGTGTTCCTCCTAGTCAACCCAACACCCAAGGAGGTGCAGGACCTAGCCATTTCGTGCAACTCACTCAACTCCACCCCCTGATATCCTAGTGTTGGCTACATGACATTGGTTCAAAATCTGAGGTAAATTATGCCACATTAGAGAAGATCATCTTGATATCATAGTCTGGTAGGAAAAAGAATCTTGACTCTCCTCCTCCAGAATCCTCAGCTGAACCACATCTTTCTTCTTTTACCTATGAGATCATCTTTTTTGGTGATGGAAAAGAAAATGGATAAGAACTTGACTTATAGGGTTTCTTTGATGACTCCATCTTAGCATTTGAGGCTAACACCTTTACAAATCCCAATACTCCCTACAATGTCAAGAGTCAATCAAACAAGTGGCCCCTTACGACATCAATTCCACCACGGATTGTGAATCTTCCACCGACCCCTTTGACAAATGTTAAACCACCCCCTCCTACAGGATCCATGCCTACAAATACATGCAACTCTATCAGAAAAGGTCTTTAGGCCCCTAAAGGAAAGTTTGACATCATGAAAGTGATGGAAAATACTACTACCACCATGACCTTTATGGAGGTCCTACTTAGTTGTCCCAAGCAGAGAAAGTCTCTGCTACGGTACTTGGAGAACCTGAAATCGCATTATCACCTTCCCAAGTCTGTGAAGTTTAATGATGCTAATGTGACCATATTTTGGGGGAGTAAATAAGACCCTCCCTTTTGACTCAGTCGTAAAATTCATGGTAAAAAATTACACATCTTCTTAGTGGATTCTGGAGCTTCAGACAATGTCATGCCCCTATCCATTTGCAAGAAGCTAGGACTGAATCCCACACCGTCCAAAGGATTGATTGTCCAGATAGATAATATTGTTGTTAAAATAGTGTGAGAACTAAAAAATGTCTCAAGCTAGTTAGTACAAGTTCCTTGGATATCATGTGTCATTAACATTTAGGTGGTTGACATCCCTGAGACTTACGAGGTGCTCCTGTGTCAGAATTGGTCCAAATCCTTGAATGGATATATCTTGACCCACTTCTCCCACAAATGGCTTCCTTAGAGAGGAGAATATAATTAAATAAATATAGAAAGTGAACCTTAGATGAAACATGACCTCACTAATTATGGTCAGTTCAATGAAATTGATTTTGCCAAATTGGAACCCAGGTTATACAGGGCTAAAGAAATCCTAACACTAGATTTTGGCTTAGATGAAATGATACACGATGAAGATCTTGTCATCACCAAAAGGATCCTTGACCTCATCATGAAGCTAAAATAGGATATAAAATATGAAGGTGACAAGGAAAATTTAACCTCACTATTTTCTAGCACTTGGTGTTGAGTTCATTGTCAAAACCATTCAAAGATGGAATGTGAGCCATGTGTAGATGTTGCCAAGATCTTCCTTGAAAATTTTTAATGCAGTCACATCATGAGCACACCCAATGGACTATCATCTAAGGAATCTCTTTTGGAGACTCCTCTAGGGGATGTTTTAGTCCTTGATCTACTCAGTGAGGGGATGTGCCTGAACCTGTCACCCATCCCAAACCAACCATGACTCCCTCCCAAACTTTGCAACCACGACATGTCAATAGTGATTTCTAGATCATTAATTTTGATGGATCCCGATCTAAAAAAGGTTGCAAAGCTGGTTTAGAATTTACTAATCCCCAAGGAAAGTCTTTCCTTGCTTCATATTGCTTGCAGTTTGACTACACCAATAACATAACTAAGTACGAGGTCTTGGTCCCCGGGCTCCTATTCGCCCTCAGGAAAAGAGTCACGTGTCTCTAGGAAATGGGTGACTCAAAACTTATAGTCTAGAAAATATAGCGCCAATACACATGCCACAATAAATGGCTAATAGCCTATCGCAACTAAGCATGGAGCCTAAGAGAATATTTTAATGCTTTTGGTATCGAAGCGATTCACCAAAAATAGAATTATGTTCTAGATGCATTAGCTGTGTCAACTAGTACTTTAGAACCTATGGCAAGTTCCCGACTCTAGATATTTTCAATTGAAATGATGCCCACACCCTCCATACCTGACAATATAACTAATCTTCAGGTCTTTGAGGACAATAGACACATACCCACCTTCATGTCAAACATTGGTGTGTTTGAAAACCATATCATAGAGGAAGAAGAACATGACGATACCAGACAAGAAGAGAATGAGGGTGGAATCCTCAACCTACCCACCAACACCATCCCTAAGGGGATGGTTACCCTTGAATAGATCTTTGACTCCAACCCATGAGCTCAAGATAGAACATCTCAAACACCCGATGGGGGAAAATATGAAAAGGTAAACATTGGGATGAGCATTGAAAAAAAGATCATCCACATCGACACCTCTCTCTCTCCCAAAGAGAAAGAGAATATTCTTGTAGTCCTTTGAGAATATATTGATGTAATTGCATGGGGATATGAAGATCTCAAGACCTATAATACTTTTATCATGACACACACCATCCCCTTGAAACTGGATGCCAATCCATTTAGGAAAAATCAAACACCATTCAATCCCCTAATTGAGCCTCTTATTAATTTGGAAGATCAAAAACCATTGGCCTCTTGGATAATATTTCAAATTTTACATACCATGTAGGTAGCCAATCTAGTACTATTCCAGAAAAAGAATGGGGAAATCTGACTGTGTGTTGAATTTTAGAATTTGAATAAAGCCTCGAAGAAAGATAACCACCCTTTCCCCTCACTAGATGAGGTGTTACAAATTTTTAGTGGCTCCCAAATGATGTCCTTTCTAGATGGATACTCTGGATACAATCAGGTTATGGTTATATTTGAAGACAGAGCCAAAATAACATTCACCACCAAGTGGGGAACATTTTCCTAGAGAAGAATGCCTTTCAAGTTGATTAACGTCGGAGCCACATTAAAGAATGCCATGGATATAGCCTTTGAAGGATTGGTCTACAAATGTATAATCATCTACATGGATTATTTTACCGGAGAGATATGATCACCCGACCCATCTTGCTAAGATTTTTGAAAGGTGTTGTTGGTTCGGTATATCCCTAAACCCAAAGAAATGCACATTCAAAGTAACAAAGGGGAAATTATTAGGACATATAATCTTAGAAAAATGTATATCTATTGACCCTGAGCGAGTTGAAGCACTACTAAAAATGAAAATACTAGGTAGTAAGAAGGAGATGAGGTCTTTCTTTGGGGAGATCAATTTTCTCCAGTATTTTATCACTTGTTTCATAGAGGTTGTAAAACATCTAATTGATATGATGAAAAAGGATATAAAAATTGAGTGGATCTCGGAGGCAAAACAAGATTTTTCCTAGATCAATTAGGCTATCATGGAGGATCCTATTCTAGCTAGCCCTGATTATTCTCTCCCATTTCATATATATTCTTTTTCCTTTTCCCACTCCACTGCAGCCGTATTAACCCAAAAGGTAGAAGGCGAAGAATGACCCATTTATTTTATGAGCACCCCCTTTAAGAAAGAAGAGGTGTGATATTCACCTCTAGAAAAACAAGCATTTTCTCATGTTCAGGCGGTTAAGAAACTCCAACACTACATCCTTCATAGAAAAGTGAATGCCATCCTCCCTCACTAGGCCATCAAATATTTATTACTTCAAAGTGAACTAGGTGAGCACTAGGGGAAGTGGATGGCTATCCTCCAAGAGTATGATCTAGAGATGCAACCTATGAAACTTTTCCAAGGAAAAGGGATATGCAAAGCTATGGTCAAAGCCCACGAGCATATCGAGTACCACACATACAGCATACAATCCATCACTCATGACCCCTGGTATGCGGACTTGGTACACCTTATGCTAAATAACCAGTACTGTGAACGTCGGGCTCTCTGGCTAAAGAGCGTACATTTCATGATAAAAAAAATGGGACTTTTTTTTGAAGGAACCATGAACGTGTCTACCTCCGATGTCTTGATTGAGATAAAGCCATGAAAAGGATAGAAGAATTCCATGGTCATTTTGGAACTAGACATGGGTCGATAGATGCTACTGCTCATCAAATTCTCTAGGCTAGGTATTATTGGCCCCACATTTTTTGAGATGTCTACACACACATAAGGAAATGTCACACCTACTAAACTACCACTTCAAGAGAGAAGAATCTGGCAATGCATCTCCAACCTTTATTCGAGGCAAGACCTTTTGCCTAGTGGGTATTTGATTTCATAGGAGAGATAAATCCCAACTCATCAGTGAACCACTGTTACATTTTAACTACCACTAATTATTGCACTTGGTGGACCGAGGCTATACCATGTAAGAACAACACTGCATATGTACTAATCCATTTTATCAAAGAGTACATCATGACTAGGTTTGGAATGCCTTTTTCCCTAGTGTGTGATAATGGCCCAATGTTTTCCTCTACTCAATTATTAGAGTGGGCCTATGATAGGGGTGTAACCCTCAAGTTTTCAAGTAATTACTACCCGCAGGGAAATGGGGTAGAAGAATCAACTAGAAAGAACCTTTTATAGGTAATCAAACACTTTCTCAAAAGGAATCCCCAAGATTGGCATCAAAAACTAAGGTTTACCTTGTGGGAAGACCACATGAATCAAGGCCGCTTTAGGGACTTCCCCATTCCATCTGGTGTATGGAAAAAAATCCAGTGTTTCCTATGAACCTACAAATCATAGTCCTACAGTTCATGCAAGAGTTTAATAATCATGATAAAATCATTGAGGTGCATCTCCTTAACTTGGCATGGTTGGAAGAGAAAAGAGATTAGGAACTGGAACATTTTCAAAGCACCAACTTGTAGTCAAATGATGGTTTGACAAAAGAACACCATTCAAGGATTTTCAGCTCTCAAACCTGGTCCTTTTGTTGGACAAGGACCAAGAGAAGAAGGGAAAACATACCAAGTTCCAAAGGCTTTGGCTTGAACCTTATCAAATTTCAAAAATTTATGGAGCCAACACATACCACCTCAATTCCTTAATTAGAGAAGTTATCCCACTGTCTGTCAATGAATAGTTCCTTAAACATTACTTTGAGTAAGGTGGAAGAATGAACTCCTTGTGTGAGAGATGTACCATATGTATATACCATTTGTAAGTAGCATTTGGGTGTGTCACTCTGGCACACTCTCCCTTGTAAATAGTTTTTGGGGAATTTTCCTTGGTCCTTTGGTATCTCATCTATCATTTTTGTGGTTTCTTTTCTTTTGTGTGGCCCCGGTGTTTTTCCCTCTTCTGTTGGATTAGTATTTTTCTCATAACAGTTGCGCAAGTTGAGAGATTCTCCTAGGGAATTTTAGTGGTCCCAAACTAGATGGTAAACAAAGTCATGCGCTATCTTCATCTTGGGAGGTTCTTCACATGGGATTTTGGGCATCGGAGGCTCTTCTCTGAGCTAGATATTGATATTTCTCCTCGGAAGAACAAAGACCGACTGTCATTTTGAAAATGGGGAGTTACTTAAAATACCAAGAACAAAAGGGGATCAGAGAAAGATAGATCGACTGCACTCTCTATGAGAGGTACCTAAGTGGAGGAAATAAATTGAAGACCTCACTAGGATAGATTTTCTCAATCCACTCAATAATAAAAAGGATGATGAGGTGAAAGAAGTATCACCATTGTAACGAGCTAAGCTTGAGGACCCCAGTGAAAGCAGTACCATCTCTCCCATTCTCAAAAAAGAGAGATAGGAGTTGGGGGCTGGAAGGTCTTTCTTTTGGGGAATAATGAAACACTACAAGATGCCAGATTTTCTATGTTAGTGTGGTTTGTTTGTCTTTTCTCCAGCTAGGTTCCATCTATATCCCTTCATCTAATGCCCAAGACACATACAGTGGAGAAGATCAATATGTAAATCTTAGTAAGTTTCCCTAATTCCAGAGTCACGTCATGATGCCACTTCACTACTAATGGTATGGTCCCCATCATTTCAACTAGAGTTTTGGAGCTCTAGAATGCATTAGGCATCTATCCCAGCAGTTCACCATTTGTTATTCCCTACATACCCATCCCTACATTTTGTGCGCAAAATGTCAGGTCCCCTTTGTTTCTTTTCCTTTTATGGGTTCCCCCTTGCTTTTCTTTTTTTTTGTCGCTTGGTCCCCTATTTATTCTGAACTCTTTTGGTCCCATCTGGTATTTTCCTCTCTTTGTGTTTGTTGTTTCTTTTGGGATCTATATCCTAGAATTTCATTCCCAAGCAGGTGATTTTGGATCTTTTGTTCCAGCTGATTACTCTCTTTTCCTTCGAAAGGGAGATGATCATTATGTGTTTGTGGGTCTGGATCCCAGCCGCTGGCATGTTTCTCAAAGTTAATTTTGGTAACTAATGTGATTTCCTAGGCATTATTTAAGGCCTTTTACCTTATCATTTTTACACTTACCGCAAACAAGTAACCTTCTAGCAAATTTTCTGGAGAGGGAAATGATTTGTTTTCTGAGTAGAAATGTTTGACCTAGAAGGTGTAGAGGTGTGTTTATCGAGTCAGGTGGAGTGTTTAGGCGACAGAGTGAAGTAGTTTCAGTCCCCCCTATTTGACATTTTGAGGTTCAGGTAGGCCCTTGGGCTTTCCCTTTTTTTTTCTATTTTGATTTGTTTATTTTTCTCTATGTGTTTTCTGCTGGTTTTTGTTAGTTGTGTTGTGTTTTTTGTGTCTAGTCCTGGTTTTTGTTCATCTTTTTTTGTGTCTCTAGGGTTATGTATTCCATTTGGTGTGACACTATCCTTGATTTTGGTGTGTCTTCTTCCATTCGTAGCCGTCTGGATCGAAAGGAAAGATGTTCACCGTCCTAGACTATTTTTTTTTTTATAAATATCACCCACTTCATGTTGGGAAGTCTATAAATGTGGGAGGTTTTGGTTGTATATTTTGTATATGTTGTGAGTATCTTCTAAATTCTCTGTAAGGTAGAGTCTATAGTTCCTTTTCTATAAATTCAGGTTTATGAGAGCTATAAGTTTGAGTGTGTGAGCTTTGGTAGCTCGCTGTAGGTCTAGCTTTATCTGTAAATTTTGTAAGTCTGTAGTGCTCTATTTACTCTTTCTCCACTCAGATCCGCGATGTTTCTAATATTTTTTGTGTAGTTGGGTGTCTTGGGGAGCCGTCCCTGAGGACCCATTGTCATCCTAATTATTTATGAGGTCTTAGACCACTTCCATCCAATAACCAAGTTTACCACCCTATTTTTTCCTACCCTGGATGACAAGGAAGTAGGTATATCAATTTCAGATGCCAAATCACCAACGGGTCGTTAATATTTTCTCTCTCCTCCATCCTTTTTTCCTTAATGGCAAAATTAGTTCCCATAAACAAACATTTAAAACCCATCCCAAATGGTATTCATGCCACTCACACCAGAACAACTGTGATTTATGTCATTACTTAGCTGAGTGGGAATACACGTGTTAAAGTATGGCAACAGGGCCACCTGTCTTATCACTAACAATTGTTGTCTTTTCAAGTTAATTTCAAGTGTGTTAATAAACGTGGCTTTTTTTTTCCACCTCATGTGACTTCCTTATTGAGTCATCATTTTGGATCCTTGGTAAGAAAGAAATATTTCATGTGTTAAAATTATATTAAATCTCAGACATATGACCTCATCTAGGATGCCCTAGTGATTATTCATTTTAGGTGAAAAGGCAAAGTCATTCCCAAGGCCTTCAGAATCTAGAATCCCTCAATGTTTATGCATTGACAATTGTCCAACTTGCTTGTAGGTGCATATTAAAGTAAGCAAGAAATGGCTTCAGGATCTTCACCTCCTAGGATTCTAGAACTCCCAAGTGCCTCTGTGGACATCAAGAAGAAGAACAAGATAAAGAAGACATTGGAAAAAGTCCCGCTAACCTAGAAATATAATAATAATGGAAAACTTCATGGGTCCTGAATTGAGTCTGCGCTGAAAGAGATCACCGACACAGATGTCAGAATTTGGGCTGAATTGTAGGGCCTTATTCAAATGATTTATCAGCTTCAATGCTCCAATGACTCCATCTAAGTTAACTTAGCGACATCTGGAATCATACATGAAACTAGTTTTCCATGCTTAGTACAAGTGTCAGAGCTAATTTTTCTCCTGGCTAGGGGTTATCACCAAGGCAGTATGGCTGATGTGTTGGTTTCCCCTACTCCCCTTAGATTCCCGATGTCCATCGTCACATTGGACCATGACGCCATTTCCATAAGGTGGTGTATTCTATAATTTGTAGGATTAGTTTCTCTCACCATGGCCAAGGCCCTCCAACAATATGAGGATGCAGAAGACATGGCTCGACATCACCTCAACACACATTGGATGAAAATTTCATGGCAGGACTAAAAGAATATGCAGACAAAAATTCCTTCCTCCAACTTCAAGGATCCCACCCAGGTGGGAATTGTTGGGGATTTTTCTTGTATGAATCATAGTGCTTGAAATAACTACTTGAACACCATGCCTTCTAATACTGATTTAGAGACAAGAAAAGCCTAATTGCTAAGGACTGGATAAGGTCCTTCTTCATTTTTGAGCTCCACATATACTCAGGCAGGTTTTACCTTTTATGATTGCTATTTACACAGTATGTTGTAGTGTGGACACTGATTTGCTATGTATCTTTTGTTAAACCAACTTATAAATCGCCTTGCAAATGACCAAGAATAATCAGATGCAAGGCTTAACCATACAAACCATGATATTAAATATAGCCAAAACCAGTGATATAAGGATTTTCATCCTTCTTCCTTTTGATGTAGGAGGGATAACCTAAGGGATTCACTCTCTAAGGAATCACCAAAATGAACACTGTCCTGCTGACAAGAGTC
>MU223266.1:2012296-2064774 GCA_018584345.1 Thuja plicata
AAAAAATCATTTTACATATACGCATAAATAGAATAAAACATTAAAACAAACCAAAAAAAAAATGAAAAAAAAAATTAGGAGGGCCTACCTAGTACTCGGCCGAGTAACCACTATTCCCCCACACGCCAAGATTCTAGCCCCTCAAAGTGCAAATGAGGGGCTAGCGACTTGTTTTTTGTCTTTTAAAAACAAGATTAAACTCGGCCGAGTTATACTCAGCCGAGTCCCTCTCGGCCGAGAGTTAGCCGCCACGCAGGCGCCACTCAGTGCCACATGGCGCCATGTGGCAGCCACTTATACTCGGCTGAGAGGTACTCGGCCGAGTACAACTCGGCCGAGTACAACTCGGCCGAGTATGCCAAAAATCTCACCCCCGAAATGTCCCCGGGGGTGACAGATTATTGTGCATTTACCCATAAGCATTTGTTAGGGTTGCGAAGAGATGTGATGCAAGTGTATTGTTGGAATTTTTTATGCTGCCATGATTTGTCTTCAAGGGTTTTGAAATCTTCTGAAAGAACTTGCATTGCAAGTGTATTGTAAGCTGTAATAGTTTTGATCAATACATTGTGTAGGTTTTGGAGTGCTGGGGTTTTTTACCAAAAGGTTTTCCCCAGGGTATATCATTGTGTCATTCTCTATTTTCTGTATGCATGGTATGTGGTTGCAATATCTTTGTTAAAGTAGTTAACAAATCTGAAATTGTAAGGATTTAAAAGAATTTGCACAATACTTTCCTATAGAGATTAGCGTAGGAAGCTGTTTCCGCACCTGAGTTTCCTTACATGACTAAGGAGGTGATTCCTCAATAGTCTATAAAGGAAGCTTCTAAGCTAGTTTTGGTCAACACTGATCAAAAGAAGGAGACTTCAAATAGAAACTCCAAGGAAAATTCCATGCAAGATAGGAAATTAAAATCACCCCCTTTTTATGTATCATTAATTATTGGAAAATCTTTAGTACATAATTGCATGGTAGATAGTGGGGCTACTAGCTCTATGATGCCGAAGAAATTAGCTGACCAATTGGGACTTAAATATGAACCTTTCCAAAAGAGGGTGACCTAACTTGATGGTTCTTCAGTAAGCACCATAGGTTTGGCCAAGAACACAAGCTTGATTCTGCATGCAAGCCCTAACTTTCCTATCATGCTTGACATTTACATCATAGACCTCCCTTCCTTATTTTCCATATGTTTATTGAGGGAGTTTACGATAAAGATAGGGCGTTATCTTTATTCTAACTGGTCTCACATGAATTTCCACACAAGATATGGGACTAAGGTCACCATCAAGTCTGAATCAATGGCAACACACCATATAGAACCTTATGTGACCAATGTAATCAATACAAGCTGTCTTGCTCTTGATGATAATGATTTCCCAATCATTAGAGAAGAAAAAGCCAAGGTAGAAGATATCCCTAATATCTATCTAGATGGTTTAGAATCAAAGAAAACTTCAAAAGCCCAAGCCAAATTTATTTAGGATGCTAGTTTGAGAAACTATTTGGTACAAGAGAATGAGTGCATAGAGCTAAATCTTCTTAAAATAGACACTGAATCAGAAGATCAAGGCAACCAAGTTTGGGAACTATTCTTTGGATGTGCTAGAAGTAGACATGGATCTAGTGGTGGTGCTATGCTAATATCCCCAAAAGGGGAAAAGTATTATACAACTTTTAGATTCAGTTTCTCTTGCACTAGCAAAACTACTGAATATGAAAGCATAGTCAATGGATTGGAGTGGGCTCAAAAAAGAGGGATCAGGGCCCTAATGATTTATGGTGATAGTGAGTTAGCTGTCAACCAAGTGAGAGGGATAAGTGCAACCAAATATGACACAATGAGAGCATCCAAGCATAGAGTTTGGGATGCAATTGAAGATCTCAATGCTTTCAATATTATTGCAATTCCTAGAAAATTAAATCAAAATGCAGATAGACTAGTTGCAGTTGGATCCTAGTATGACATTCCTAACAATATTTTAAAAGAAAAGGATCAACAACATATTAAAGTAGTTATCAAGCCTTCTATTCCTAATAATGATGTTAATTGGCAAGTGTTTGACATTGATGAGCAAATTCTACAGTTCTTGTTTGAAGAAGATGTCTTTTCAAAGCATAACCAAGACAAGTTGATGCAGAACTATGGTGATCAAGTGGTACAACTTAAAAAAAATAAAATGCCAAAGGGGCTAGTCACTCTAGAATCTGTCTTCAATAGAGATGACCAAGCACAAAAGAGTAAAGTTGGCCTAGTATTTCAGCAAGAATATTGCATTGACCTAGAGTTGATGCTACGGAAAAGATTGAAATTTGGAAAGATATTTAGTAAAGTAGGCTTGTGCCCAATTATTTTAGGAATTCAGTGATGTATTTTCTTCGCAATATGAAGATCTCAAAGGTTTCATTCCATCACTTGCTTAGCATACAATTGAATTGGAACCAAATGCCAAACCAGAAAGACAGAAGCAAAGGCCTATCAACTCTAATCTTGAGCCACTTATGCACAAAGAGAATCTTAAATTAATAGAAAGTGGTATCATTTACTCCATCAAACATACTAGTTGGGTTTCCAACCTATTTCCTGTCAAGAAGAAGAATGGGGAGCTGATGTTGTGTGTTGATTTTATGGATATAAATAGATCATCCCTGAAGGATCACCATGCATTGCCATCTATGGAAAAAAAATTACGGCATGTTTCTAGATCAAAACACTTCTCACTGTTGGATGGCTATTCAAGGTATAATCAAATCCTGGTTCATGAAGAAGATCAATATAAGACTACATTTAGAACCAAATGGGGAACCATGGCTTATCAAAAGATGCCTTTTGGTTTGTCAAATGAAGGTGCTACTTTTCAAAAGGTAATGGATATGGCCTTTAAGAGCCTCATGTTCAAATTTGTATATATTTACTTAGATGACATAACTATTTATTCTAAACATGCAGCAAACCATATCAAACATTTGAGGAAAATATTTTAAAGATGTAGAGAGTTTGGGATATTTCTTAACCCCAAGAAATGTGTATTTGCAGTCCATGAAGGAAAAATATTAGGATATATTGTATCCAAAAAAGGAATTATAGTGGAACCTAAAAGGATTGCAGCTATCTTAGAGCTCCCACTCCCACATCAAAAGAAAATTCTTCAATCTTTCATAGGAAGGATTAACATTGTCAGGTGTTTCTTGCCTAACATTGGATATTTACTAAATCCTTTGACATCTATGTTGAAGAAGAACTTAGATTTTAGCTGGGGAAAAGAGGGAAAGGCCAATTTTCAACCCATCAAAGAGCTTTGAGAGAGGCCCCTTCCTTGTTGAACCCTAACTTCAGTAAGAATTTTATCCTTTATGCTTATCGATGCCCTGATACCATTTCTACAATACTAACTCAAGAGAACTCTAAAGGGTTGGAGAAGCTTGTTGCTTTCTTTAGAAAAGATCCAGAAGAGTATGAACAGAGATACTTTTTCATGGAGAAACATGTACTTGATGTGGTAAAAGGTCTTAAAAATTTCATATATCTATTGACTCATAGTAAGGTACAATTGAAAGTTACTCATCCTAGTGTCAAGGAGTTCTTCCTTTCTAGTGACCTGAATGAAAAAAGAGCTAGTTGGATTACCAAAGTCATGGAATATGACATTGATATCCAAATCACTAAGCTAGTTAGAGAAAGAGGTCTTTGTGAGAATTAACAAGGGATGAAGGTTCAAAAAATCTGGAACAAGAGAATGCATCTCTGGTTGTGTATTCCATAGAAGAACATGCCAAGGTAGTAGGTTGGTTGTCTAACATGATTCATTTTTTAAGGATAGGTAAATGTCCTGCAAATTTAGATTTAGATAAGAGAAGATATTATAGATTGCAATCTATACCCTTTGTACTGATTGATTAGATTCCTTTTAGAAACTATCATAATGGTGTCCAATTAAGATGCATAGATTTAGATCAAGTGGCAAGTATCTTGAATGAATTTCATTATGGACCTTCTGGAGGTCATTTTTCTCCTAGGACCATTTCTTTTAAGATAATGAGGGCTAGATGATATTGGCCATCTATCATCAAAGATAGTCATGACCATGTGAGAAAATGCATCAAGTGTACCATGTTTGCAGGAAAATAAAAACTTGTAGCTCTGCCCCTCCAACCAATCAGAACAGAGCAAGCTTTGATGAAATGGGGTATTGACTTTATAAGCCTAATAAATCCTCCATCTAGTGTAGGACATAAATGGATTATAACTGCAATGGATTATTTCACTAGATGGCTAGAGGCTATTTCTTTAAACGAGGCCAGTGAGAGTGTTTCTCTAAGTTTCTATGATGATATCATACACAGATTTGGCACCCCAGATTCTATAGTATCAAAAAATGCACTTGAATTCACAGGCCTTAGAGTGACTATATGGGCACTCAGAAATGGTCTTTATCTGAATACTAGTTCCAAATATTACCCCCAGAGTAATAGATTAGCAGAGTCTATAAATAAGAATCTGATCCAAATTATTAAGAAGACTTTGCAAGAAAATCAGATAGATTGGCATTCCAAGCTTAAGTTTGTCTTATGGCTAGATATGATAACCCCATAAAAAGTCATTGGGAATTCTCCTTATATGATGGTATATTAAAAAGAGTCCATACTATCTATTTTGACAAAGTTGTGAGCATTAGACCTTGCCACACAATTTGTTCTCTTTGAAGAAGGAGATCCTTTACAGGTAAGATATGCTCAACTCATGGAGCTGGAAGAAATCAGAGACAAGTCTATGAAAACAATGGAATTTCAGCAAATGCAAACTAAGAGAAATTTTGATAAGAGAGCCAGAGTCATAAATTTCAATGTTGGAGATATTGTCCTCAAGTGTGATGAATACAGGTCCAAGCCTGGTAGACATTCAAAGTTTCATTCCTTTTGGGGTGTACCATTTGTAATCATAGAGTGCAAGGAACATAATTCATTTCTATTATCAACTCTCCAAGGAGATGCCTTGCCAATATCAATCAATGGTTTCCATCTCAAGCCCTGTTTCAAGGTTTTCCCTGCTCTGTAATTAGTTTTCCTATTTTTCCTGCTTTCTAGTTTAGTTTCCTTCTTTTCAAAAGTTCTCATGCACAGTTAGAAGTTCCTCCTCCTGGTTTCAATCTGTTTCCAAAGGTTCTATTTTTTGTGCTCAATAGATGAATCCATGCCCAATAAATGTCAGTGCCACTATTTTTCAATGTCTAGTAGGCTGACATCCAGCCAAAATCACCAAGAATATTACCCAAATTTTCCCCATTTTGTCAAATCTAGCTACAAGTGGAGAAAAATGTGGCTCCCATGAGGGTAGAGCCCAGATTTTAAGTTTTTCCCATCTATCCTAGTCTTGATCCATTTTCTCTACATTTTTCTAGGCCTCTAGCTACCCTAATTCATTGAAAATAACCTAAGATTTGAAAACCCTAAGCAAAATTGAGAAAAAACTCTAGTGATGAATGTTCTATTTCCTCATTACCTTTTCCAAATGACTTAAGTCTCTTTTTAAGTCATGTGCATATTTCAAATGCCCTTCATTCACTTAGTCACATAATGAAAAGAGTATATTCCATATCATTCAATGATCATGGGACTGCCTTTGTCACTAAGTCTCCCAAAGAAAAGGAATATCCTCTCAGGATATTGAGACTTAGCACTTATTTTTTGATTGAGATATGATCTTACATTAGTTTCTAGGTCTCCAAATGTAACCCTCAGTTAATAAAAGGTTTAGAGTGTTTGCAACTAGTGAAAAGGATAACCTTGCAAATGTAACTCTAATTCCATTTGAGTTAAGTTAAAACCCTATAGTCGCGTAGTCTCATGAGCTAACCATGATAAAACCAAGTGTTTCAAGATGGTGAGACTATTTAGTCACTGATTCCTTAAAGGAATCATAGTTAGAAGGTAGTTTTAGTCAAAGGGTCAAATATTTACAGTATG
The DNA here is from genome assembly GCA_018584345.1 of Thuja plicata. Lineage (NCBI taxonomy): Eukaryota > Viridiplantae > Streptophyta > Pinopsida > Cupressales > Cupressaceae > Thuja > Thuja plicata. Next base: position 2,018,264 of record MU223266.1, read on the forward strand.
GAGATCATGGGGGAAGGACAAAATGACACATAGAAAAAAGGACCCAGGTATTATGTATGCAGTCGTGATGTCTCATGAAAAAATGAAATATGCTTGAAAGTCAATGTTACTTCACGAGAGCCATTGATTTGAGATCTAATCTTACAATGGTCATGTAGTCTCGTAATGAAACTAAGGTTAAGAAGAATGGAAGGAGATAATGAGACTATGCAACCGCTAAGTCTCGATAAGGACCCAAGGTAAAAGGTAAGTTAGGTTGGGATCAATGTTGTCGCTAAGTCTCCAAAAGAAGTAGAATATTCTCTTAACGTCATGAGACTTAGCGTTGATCATCCAATCTCATCCTGATCTCACTATAGTCGCATGATCTGGTTATAAAATCAGAGGTAAGGTAATGGTTCAGTGACATGGACACATTAAGGATTTCTGCTACCAGACTCAAAGCTGAGTTAAGACTGAAGTTAGACATAAAGGTAAATATCAAGCAAGTTATATCAGATAATGTGGTCAAATTAATGACTTGGCCCTATGATTCGCAAGATCTATCTCATAAGAGGTCAAGTTGTGATGACATGTGGTAGATGTGCTAGGTCATAACACTGACAGAGTGGAATTTAAAGCTCAAACAATCATAAGTAAATAATGGATCGACAAATGAAAGTAGGCGGGACCAAGTTTTATGTGCTCAGTATCTAAGTTTCCCAAATATGGCATAATATTCCATATTATTTGGCAAATTTGAGATTGCCTTTAGCCACTTAGTCTCATGAGGAAAATGGATATTCCAAAATCATTCAGAGACTTCTTGTTGACTGTTGATTCTGATATGATACTGTGGTGGTCGCTAAGTCTCTGAATAAATTCAAAGTTAAGTGAATGGTAAGGAGATTATGCTACTGCATTGTCACCATGTCTCGGAAGGGAACTCAAGGTTAAGGAAATAGTTTAGAGAATCTAAGGCACAAAAAAAGGGAAGTAAATCTAGGTTAAAGATAAGTTAGCAAAGGTAAAGAAAATGTAGAGATCAACAACTGTGTTTTAGATGAAAAGGTCAAAGACTCTCTGAGCTGTTCATGTAGATACCCATGCCACATGTGACCATTTCTTATTTAAATTCAAATATTCAAAAAGATCTGATTGTAAAATTCACTGCGGTGGCGCAATATTACAAGTTGTAGACAAAGAGATGAGTCGAGATGACTTTTGAGGTTGCATTCATGATGATAGGAAATATTTCAAAGACATGTCTGATATTCTAGGATATTTATTAGCTGCATTAATAATCAAAATTGATAGATTTAGGGTTGCTGCATTGTTTATGTAAAAATCTATTGTAACCCGATTTTCTAGATCAAATTGACTGATAAGCCTGTGTGCTGGAGGAATATGTATATAAGTCAGTTTTCAAGATTTTTAGCTTAGGGTTTTCAGCATATGAAAGATATTTTGTGGCATTTTCTCTGCCCCTAAGTTTTCATATCTTTCTAATCTCATTGATTTTAAGACATTGCAAAAGGATTTTTGTGATATTTTCTCTATCCCTGGGCCTTCTTGTCTGGATCTCTCTTATTGAATTGGAATATATTGAATTTTTTCAGAGAAATCTTGGAGTTCTTGAACCCTCTTTCTTTCTATAATTCTATGCACTATTATGTTTAATCTCATTTAGATTAGTTTGCAGATATTCTTCAATCCCTTTTCATTTTTTCTCGTTCTTGTGCCTAGTTGCAAAAGTGGATGTTTGTTTGCATGTCATAGTCCATGTCTACTCATAGTGAATATGATATTGTTTGTGAAATCAATTATTTCCTTGAATAGCCTCTGTTTATCTCGGACCTCTCTATGAAATACTTATGCAAGCCTATCTAGAAAGTTGTGTTCTATTAGATTTAAGGTTTCATGTTGATCTCATTCACTGTGTTGTGATTCAAGTTACCTTCAATGTATCACCCAGTAGGATAATTTGCTTTCAGTCATTTCCATTAAAGTTTCCCTCCTATCCCTTTTTCCTCAAATTTACTTTTCACATTCTGGAGAAGATTAGGTTGTTATCCAAGAGGAACCGACCTAGAATCCAGAGGTCTCACTTTAGTTAGGAGAGGTCCCATAGCCTAGAAGTGATTCCCATGTTATACTAAATTATCAAGACCAAGAGAGCTTGACTAGGGTTCAAATTGAGTCTATAACAATTATATTAGGAAATTCTGACAGCCCAGGTAGCACCACAATAAATATTATAATATAATGTAAATAGCTAGTGTAGGGATAGTCCCTTAGGTAGTTCAAATTTTCTATAAATTTAAATTCTAACACCATTCTAAGGGTTGGAAAATTGATGATTTATTTTTCCACTAACAATACAAGATTTTAGTCTTTTAGTAATCTTGTCTTTCAAAAGTTTAGAGTAGATTAGTGCTCCCTTGTAGCCACTATTTTAACTACCAGTGATGCTAGATTTGAAGTTAATGAAAGAATGAGGAACACCATTCAGATCTAAGCTCTATGTTGTTTCTGATCTTGGAGTTAGTGAAACATTTCTCATGTTGTATGATTTCTTATGTCCTTTGTTCCATTTCTTTAGTGATTCAATGAAATACTTTACTTTTCTACTGATATACATGTGATTGAAGGTTATATGTATATCTAGTATCTATTTTTTATTTTATCTGGAACTTTGTTGATGTTAAGGGAACATCTATCATGGATATATTTAGAGATCTATAGTAACCATGCCCTATCTTTTTTTTTTTTGTTGGATATAAATTATGCTTGCTAGAAACCCATTATCCCCAAAGTTTTAGAGGTCTATGAGTCAATACCAGCTATCCCCTCAAAATAAATAGTCACTTATCCAATTGAGCTAAGCCTGTACCATCATAACCCAATAATCAGGTGCTTGGAGGCCAAAAGAGCTATCTCTCAAATATGCCTCTTTTGGAAAAGTTGGCTGATACTTTGGTATTCAGTGACAACTCATCTCTCATCGGTGTGACCATCACAAACTCCCATAAAAATGTGGTTCTCATCCAATTTTTAATTAATTTTTTATAGTTTGAAAGGAAGAAGATAGGTAGTACCCACCAGAGTTTATGGATCTCAAAGTGTAGAAGGTTTTAGAAACTTGTTGAAAGTTGCTTCTTATGCTTGTTGAATTAGTGCATGAGTCTATAAAGGAACATACCTGAGTTGCAGGTATACCGAGATCAACAATAAAAAAACTAACACTTTCTTCCTAAAATTTGTGTCTCTTTGTCTTCATATCACATTTACTGCAAGATTTATGGGTTTTAATGTGGCTCTGAAATACTTCATCCTGATAGTTGATGCTAGTGTTAGAGTTTTGGAAATGGTAAATCATTGCAGTTGTAAACAAGAGGCCTCACAAGTTCATTATGGAGGTGTTCAATGACATTTGGCCTCAAGTACTCATGATGTTTTTTTACCTTTGTAGGATTTTGATGGTGCCTATGTCTAGGTCTAGAAATATAAATTGATTGGTTATTTTGTGGGAAGGGTTCAAGTTGAAATCATATGATGTGATTAGGTTTCCAGATCCTGGGATCTTCATGGGTTCCATCTTGATAGTGTTCATAATCTCACCAAGGGTATTTTTTGTTTCATGTTTTCAATCCTTCCCATGCTGAGAGTATCCTCAAAAATCATCCTTGGTTTGTCTGATCCTCTTTTCTTGTTTTCTAGCATTAGTCACAATACTTTACTATCTCGGATGTAGAAAATATTAAGGTCCCCATCTAAATATATTTCTTTGGTTTACCCTTTTTGTGTTGTTTTTTCCTATAAGTTACTGCCCAAAACCTTTGAAGGGTGATTTAAATAGAGCCAGACCACTTTTATCATTCTTGTCCACAAAAAAGGGTGTGTGTTAATGTTGATATATATTGTGATCTTAAGGATACCATTGATATCTATGAAGTTTTTCAATGTTTCTCCCAGCAAGTGATTTAAATGAATTCACCTAACACCTACTATCATTGTCAATCCTTTGAGAATAAAATCAAGGATTTTAATTTAACCATTCATAGAACAAAGCCCCTACCAACAAAAAAAACTCCCCCTTTCTCTTCAAAGGATTCTAAATTAGATGAATGTTGGACTATTGTTGCTCACAAAGAAACACACACCTTAGCCTTTACCTAAAAGAAGTCATAGGTTTGGATTCTGAGGCACTAGCTCAAGAAATGGCTTAACCCAAGCCATCACTGAAGCAATCATTTGAATCTAATGTTTCAAACCCCATGAAGTAGGGTAAGGGCTCAGCTAAGAGTGGTTCCTTCTCTAAGTGGGATCATACTCCTTAAGTTGTGTTGGTGATTTATGTTCAACTATATTCTCTATGCCAATATTGTATCCCTCCTAGGTGAGATTACTTTAGTGATAGAGGTCTTTAATAAGGATGAGAGTTTCCATAGGAATCCTACCATAGTTTTAGGTCGAGGTCATAAATGATGAAAAATATTTTCTCCTCTCTTGGGGATGATGAAGATTTGTAGATGATTGATTATTAATTACATCTCATGGAGTGTAAGAGAGCTCATAGACCTTACTAAGATATATTTCATTATCAATACTCATCAAATTTGTTTTGGTTTATATATCTTCTGACTATAGAAAGTTAAATTTGTTACGTTCATACTTATACTACATATTTTCTTGGATAGCCTTATGTTTTCCTCTCAACATGAAGCTGGTAGAGGAGTTGTTACTCTCATTTCTCCTTAATGGAATTCTTCAAATTTGATCATGGGTCTAATCCCATGTAAAGAGTATTTTGGGTCCTCATGTGATTCGACAATCATTATTTTGGGATCATTATATTTTATGATCCTAATGATGTTGTAGAAAGATCTTAGTTATGACCTTGAGTTTTTGACTCTTTGTCACTTCCAAGTTGGGTTATATGTGGGGATTTCAATAAGGTTGAGGTGGCATCCGGTAAAGAAGGTATTATGAATTTTTTATGGACAAATAGGAAGTGTGAGGCCTGAAGTTACATGCATAATAAATGAGACCTTTTTGACCCCAATGTCAATTATTGCCACCCCGAGCATACCTAGCACACTTCATGCAACTTCCATCTTGTTACTGATAAAATTTTTAAAAGGCTTGATCATGTCATGCTCTTAGCTCAATATTATTTTTCCTTTAGAAAAAATCAAGATCTACCTATTTTGTGTCTTTCTGAGGCTCCTTTTCTCATCCACTACCCATTAAATTCAATATTGAAAGGTAGACATCTTATATGAATCCTTCTAAAATGATATTCTTTTTTAAAATATCATTGTAGCAGCATCATCAAGCTAAAACGACCCATATTCAATGGGTTTAGAATCTTGAGTCTAGGTCCACTCACCCAAATGACTATATTTCTTGGTAGAATCATGTCATCTCTCACATAGCATGATTTATCCATATTTATCATAGATAATTGACCATGTACCATTGGTGATCTTATGATGCAAACACCAAGCATTTGTGTGCTACTTTTGAATCTTTGGCTTCAAATCCCTTCTGCCCAAACTTACAGGTTAGTATTTCTCAACTTTGCCACCAGAAGAAAGTTGTAGAGTGAGGATCTACTAGAGGATCTCAGATTAAGGCTAGACTTCATTTACTATAGATATTTTTTTGAGCTTATAAATACTTCTCTATTCATATTAGATTTCATCACTCCTCCCCTTGTATTAAACACATCAAAGAAGTACAAACAATGCTCTCTAAGATAGTGGATATTATTTGATTATTGTTCATGCATTTGAGAAGGTGTTTACTATGCAGGGAAATTATCCTACCAAAAGACCAAGCCCAAAAGGAGTTCCTTGGAGTTGAACCTGCTCGTCTCTCGATGCCTCCAAAGGTTTTTGTGATTATCTGTTAACTGTCCTGGATCTTAAAGAAGTAATTTCTTCCATGGTAGATGACACATCTTCGGGGTGTGATGGTTTTCCTTTTAAATTATACAAAGCCTCATGGCCTGGTGTGGGTCCTAACCTTTATAGGGTCTACATTGAGTCTTTTCATGCTCAATTATTTAGTTTGCATATCAACAAAGGTAATATTAAATTCATCCCTAAGATAAGGGGTCTAGAGAACATATATAACTACAAACTCATTACCATTTTCAATGTCTCTTACAAGATCATTTCCAAATCTCTTACCATTAAGTTTCACCATATACTTTCTCTTATTGTTTGATCAAAGAAGATTGGTTATCTCAAGTCGTGGTCCATTCTAGTAAACATTGTTATTGTCTAGGAAGGCATGATATCGACTTGTTATTCTTGGGTATTCCATTTTATTTCTAGGGTTCTCATGTTGAACTATGGAATATTGTTTTCACCTAGATAGAGGAAACAATTCCTTATTGGGTTACCAAATAACATTATTTAGTTGGTAAATTATCTATTTTTTCAAATGTTTTGGTTTCCAATCATGTGTACTATTCTTTATGTTGTGCTCGCCCTAAAGCCTCTTATAGTGAACTTGATAAGATTCTGCAAGACATTTTGAGGAATTTTGGAGCTGATCATCATAGATTTCATAGATTTTCTTGGGAATAATATTGTCTTCCTAGGAATTCTAGTGTTCTTGGCCTTATTTCCACCTAGATTAAAGGCCTCTCCATGTGAGCTAAATGGGTCATTGGGATCATTTCTAGCGATGAAGCCTTAAAAATTCTTCTCAAACATTGTATTTCTTCAAGCTATCCAAGTCATAGACTGGCCTAGAAGAGGATTGGGTTTCAAACCCTTCTTATTATGAGAGAAGTAGTGAAAATTTAGGAAAATTTTGTTTCCAAAATCATTTGGCATTCTTGAGAAGCTCTCAAACCATGGTTTCACTAGAATAAGGATGATTTTCATGATGACCTTTTTTTTATTAGCATGCCATTTGGTGATCTCTTTTTTTTCACTCTTAGGGACTCCCTTTAGCTAGAGTTACTGGACTTCATGCTCTATGTTTTCATCGATATGACATTCACACTCTAAAAGATATTTTCTCTTGTGCTACAATGAATCTTCCCACTTGGGAAGATATTCTAGGCTAGTTTCATCTTTATCACCAAGATCGATAGTATTTTAACTTGGTAGTCTTTATACTACCTTTGAATATGCTACACAAGCATGACATGCATTCTATCAATCCATGATTTAAATACTCAAAGTATTTTCTATTTTTTTTTATTTTGCAATTACAAGCACAAGAATGGATACCATTGGTCGATTCCTCACCTTCCTATGCTTCCTACCCTAAATCAATGATGAACTTTTCAATCCTTTCACTCCACCTACGAATGTAGGTTTCTCATGGTTTTGTATGCAATTGTGGACCATAAGGTGACTCACATTTCCTATTGAACTATTTTCCAAATCTTTCCTGTAGGCTCTCATCTTTAGCATCTATTTGTTTCATACCTTCCATAACCTTATTGTATGAAACCCAACACTTTAATTCATATTTTTTAGTATTCTACAAGAATTAAATAGTATTGGATTTGGATTCATGATTTCTTTGGGCCCTTTAGGCCACAACCCTTCTTCTAGCATATGATATTTCTAGGAGATTTTTTTAGACTTCTATTGGTTGTATTTCTTGTTTTTGAGTTCGCCCTGAATTTTTTTGAAATACCTATCTGTCCTATGCTTAGAGGGTCAAAATTCATGTGCCAAATTACATGTTCACCTCTTAAAGTGTTGATTTTTATTAAAACCAAGTGGAAGCCCTAATTCTCTTAAACAGGTTCTATTTTGAAGTTAGTTTTTAGCACTTATGTCTTAAAATTGCATGTGCTAAAAAGGGTAGTCGCTGAGTCTCATGAAAGAAAGAGAATATTCTAAAAGTTACGAGACTTAGTAAAATGCTTTGTCATGCTATCTCTTAATGGAAAATAATATGCTTTAAAGATTGCAAGACTTAACAATGACCGTCCATTGACAAGATCAATCTAATGACAGTCAAGTAATTTCTTAATATGATCAGAGTTAGTGATTTTACCTTGTGAATTTGAGTTTACTCAGTCACGTTGTTTCAAAATATAACCTATGGTTATGAGTTGAGCCCAAGTGTTAAAATTTTACTTTTGTCACTGGTTCTCTTGATCCGATATGAGTTAAGTGAAAGAACCAGAGATTATGCGACAATCATTCATCTCATTTTAAATCCAATGGTGGATGGAAAGTCTCCTGATCAAAGCCATGGTTTAAAATTTATCCAGTGACATGGAGATACAACAATCAGTAGGTCTCTGGAAAAACTCAGGCTGATAGTAAGTTTGGAAATAGTGTGGTCGCTAGGTCTTAGAATTAAAGATGAGTTAAGTAAAGTGTTGAGAGACTTGGAGATAGCCATCTAATCAGAGAGAGATCTAATGGATAGTGTGAAGTCACTTATAAGATTTGAAAAGTTAGAAATTATTCAGCGATCATGAGACAAGAAATAGTATTGAGACATGTAATTAAATATGATAAAGATAAAGGGTATAGTCAAGTGTTCTCTTATTAAAGTTTGATTAAAATTAAAACATTTGGCGATAATGAGATATATAGTGTTGTCGCTAGGTCTGGTAATGTCTTAGGCTTTACATAAAATTTTATGAGACTTAACAGGAACTATTAGATATTTCCAAGATAGATCCAATGGTTTTCAGGGAATCTCCAAATAAGATAGCCAAGTAAATTTTATTCTAGTGACTAAGAGACTGAGGGGAATAGAGGCTAATATTATTTAGTAGTCACTAGGTCTCAAGATATTATAAATTTTGATATAAATATTACAAGACTTAATACCAACTATTAGATACAGAGGAAAGGATGATCAACAATAGTCACGTTATATATAGATGAAAATTGCATAGAATAAATGATTAAGCGATTGAGAGACTAAATACTTAGTCACAAGGTATTGGAATAAAATATGAGTAAAGGTTTTAGTGTGGTGACATAGAGAAGAAGTGGTCGCTAAGTCTCCAGATGTGACTGAAGGTGAAAGATGAGTTGAGAAAAGGCTTACTCGCAATGTCTCAATATAAGGAAAGGTTAAGTTAAAAGATCAGGTGACTTGGAGATAACCGTTGATCAAGAGTTTAATCCTACGGTAGTCACTAAGTCTCTTGAGGGAACTGCAACTATCAAAAACATTAGGAGACAAGGAGATCACTCAATTGCTGAGTCGCTAGAAGTCAACCTTAGTTAAATACAAACTTTTTCAATAGTGCCATCATGGACAATCATGAAACAATTAGAGTATAGAGATTTTGACAGATGGGAAAGTAGCCGTAATATGATTTAATGCAACCAATCATATTTGATTTTGATTTTATTTTGAATTTTATAAGGTTTTATATGCAAAAACACTCATCAAAAATTGATTACCTGACAGTTTGAATGCCACAGCTAAAACTAGAAATTGATGTGATAGTGCGTGGAACTAATGGTGGAAATGATTGAATTGTAAGTTTACAAGCTTGAAGAGACATCTGCATTGAATTCTCAATTATAAGTATACTTTCCCATTGTCATTACATCTTAACAAGCTTCTGATTTCTTAGAGTGAAGAGTTCATAGAGATTTTAGTTTTTTTGAGAAAGGTTCAAATTTCCAGCAGTAAGTGATTCAAAGAGGTGTTTTCCTATTTCAAAGTTCAAAAAATATTGTAATTGATAGTGTTCTAAGAGTCCTCAATTATAGATTTTAGAAGGTTTTGCAGTTGGTGGTAAGGGTTTCTAGTGATTAGTTTTATTTCAATATCGGTAAAAGAAGGTTGATAGAAACAGATAGCCAAGATGAGCAGAGCAGTAAGTGTAGCTTCTACCAGTGGGTGGAGTGAATAAATGGATGATGAAGCAAAGAGAAAGAGAATTTTTTTAGACAAATTTCTGCTATTACTACTGGGATCAACACAGAACAAGAAGTTAAAAGATGACATGTTGGTTGATGACCTAGCATACATCCGAGATGCTAAAACTCTAGGTTCATCAGGTTACTCCCTCTTTAACTATTTTTACAATAATTCTGATGAAGCTATGCTTGTATCAAACCCTTGGACATTTTGGTTAGCTAGGCTAATTTTACCTAATGTATTTGTACATGCTGACCTTGTACTGGCCTTAGCAAACAATTATGATGAGCTTTCTAAAACAATCAAGAAAAGTGATGGTACTGTATTGTTAGCTTTAAATAGGAATTAATTTATGAAAACTTTCAATCTTTACTACCCAATGGAAACATAAATAGATTTAAAGAAACAAGAGGCTAGATATGAGAAGTAGGCTTGGGTAGTTAAAGGCCTAGTACAAAGACACATTCCTAGGTAGACCAAGAACTATATTGCCCCCATGCCCGGACTTGCTCCCTATGCCTATAAGGATCTGAACCACTATATCAAATATATTTCCTTTGCACTCTACATAGTAATGGGAAGGGACCGAGGTTTAAAGAGAATTACTGTAGATGTTCTCATGATAACCCTAGATTTGCAGGATATTCATAGTAGCACAACCTATGATTATATTTAGCATATAATCAATAAGATACATGAGGGGTTTATGGCTATAAAGAGAAAGGAGAAGGATCCCAAGTTCTTACATTACTCCATTTTAATGCACTTAACAATGTACTACAACTACCCTATTATGAATTTGGATAATTTAAGGCCACAAAGAATGCACTAGGGTCAGCCTAACTATATCCATTTTTGGATAAAAGTTTGGAATTACACTGCTAGAGATTGTAATTTTTGTGCCTTTGAGAATTGGATAGTTTATCTATTATTACAGTGCTTGTGGGTAAATAAGACCAAATTGCCATCAAAATTACTCTAATTACTAAGGCCTTGTGAGTATGTAGACAAGTGGCCTAGAGATCACAACTGGGATGACTTCTTCCTAGACCATAATTTTTCCATAATCAGAGTGTATGGATGTACACATCCACCACATGTACTCCCATTTCATGTCCCTACTAGAATTGCAGCAATGGAGTTTATTTGGAAACTTATGTTGACAGATAAGGAGCATATTGCTCCTCATAGGAAAGGAACATTCGCTCATAGGCAGTTCAAGGTTTATCGGTTTACTATTGGCAAGAGGGCCATAGATCTAGTAGACAGCTGGCTAAGATATTATAAGATGGGTGCAACATTGTATAGATATTTTCATACAGAGGCATTCATTGCAAGTGCCAAGAAACTCATAACCCCCACTATTCCTTACACTTATTAAAATGAGGAATGCATAGAGGAAGATGTTATAAGGAATATTCTTGAGGATGAGGAGGTGATCTCAAGAGAAAATAATATCAAGGAACTAATGGACCTAGAAAGACAGGTAAAGAGAAAAAAATTATCATTTGGTGGTTTCTTTCCTGATGTACCATATTTGAAAAAGATAGATGAAATGATTAAATGCCATACTTTCTTATGAAACTAATTGGAGGAAGCTCTTGTAGTCCCTAAGAAAGGTTAGCCAGAGCACTCTGAGTCAGAGTATGATGATGAAAGTGATAAGGGCTATCCTTCACCCAGTGCCTATCCAAATTATCAAATAGTTGTAGAAGAGCAAGTAGTTGAAGGAGAAAATATTATTGACTTGACAGAGGTCCTAAAAATAGAGGTTACTACTGAACCTCCACTCAAAAATAAAAAGGTTCAAATTGGAGAGCCTTCCCAAGAATTATTCTGTGTAAGAAGAGAGAAGAAAAGGGATAAAATTAGTGCCCTCATTCCTGGCAATAGGCCATATCACCATTTATTGTGAAAGGAGAACAGAAAGGGAAAGAAATTACAATAGGATGAAGAAGATAATGTTGGATTGCCTCTTCAAGCATGCATTGATGAAAGGATCATTCATCAAAAACAATTCCTGAATGATGATAATTTCATAAAAAACTAAGGAATTTAAGGATTTCCTTAAGTGGAATAAACAACAGGAAGTTAAGAAAAAACTTCAGATAGATGGAGGAGAGATAGTAATAGTAGAAGCCTTATTGGCTATATAGAATTATGATCCTAAAATAGAGGACATTTCTTTAGAAGAAGCAAGAAAAATTGTTAAAGCTAGTGGTATGCTACTTGTTGAGGGCTGGGATTTACCCTCAACATTTATTGACCAAATAAGGAAGAAAACAACTCTATAATTGTCATCAGAGGTCTAGGTGGGAAAATTGACAAAGGGAAGTGGTCATGATCCAAAGTCCCAAGTTGTTCCTATGTGGAGCCTAGCTCCTAAAGATTAGAAGCCAACTTTGATAAATATTCAGGAAAGCATGGTTGGTAATCAAATGGTGTGGTCTTTGAATAACACAAATGACATGGAAATATCACAAGTGTTATCCCATTTTTCTCAACTGAATGTGGAAAAAATAGAGTAAATATCTCAGAGATATAGTACTCTGATAGAAGAGGCTAGTCCTCTTGCAAAGGATAGGGAGTTGTGTCAGATCAAGGGATTTTCTTTGGAGAAAACAATAAGAGAGTTGACTCATCAACTAATGGAGAAACCTGAGGTCAATCCAACACCACCAAAGGATGGTTCTCATGAAGAGGTTCAAACAGAATTGATAGGGGATGAGACTTAGACAAAGCAATAGATCACAGAGCATAATGAAACAGTCTTAGGGGCATTAATGAGCATCTTCAAGCACATGATTGATATTTTCAAGGATAAGACTGATTTTATTTTTAGTGCATATAATAAACTTCATATTTTACATCCAGAGGTAATTAATCATATTGCTATTTTAAACCCTTATTTTGGGACATGGTCTAGTAGGACATAATTATTTGAGAGGTTGGCCTCTTTACAACCACATAGAAATGATTTTCCAGAGATAGTTACCAAGGTTGGAGATGAAATAGAAAAGATAAATTTAACTTTGCCTTTCTTCAAAGGCAAGTTAAATAAGATTGACTCAAAAATGAATCTCCTTGGATCGGATTTCAATAAACTTATTCCTCCAATCAAGGGAGATGACAATATAATCACAGCGTTGAAGATATGGAGAGAAGGTTTTGATAGTAAGTTGCCTAAAAGGGAGACATTTATTAATGATAATGTAGAGTTAGATATGAAGTGCTACAATAAAATGCTGGATGAAGCTTTTAAGGATGAGACTGACATCAATAAATTTACAACAGATGTCAAAAGTATAACTCATGCTCAGTGGAATAGGAAGAAAGCACAACTAGAGAGCATTCAAAATTTGAAATGGACTACTGAAGATGATCTAGCAGCATGGGACATAGTGACAAAACCAAAAAAGAAGAAAGTTGTTGTAAAGGACATTGACCTCATTGATGAAGAATAGGACACCTGGCACCGGTTCTCCAAGCACATGGAAGTTAGAAATCCTAAATGACTAGTGTAGGTTAGCCTGAAATGGCGGTCACTAGATCTCAATATAATATCAGATGCTATCTCTTACAACTACAGAAAAATGTGCTAGAGCTCAGAAGAGGACAAAGTGCAAATCTGATTTCATTGTACAAATTTGTCCATGCACCGCTTGGGGATTTCTTGTATTTTTTCTTTACTATGTTTTTAGGGTTAGGTCTCTAAATCATCCAAAGGTTGTTGCATCCTTGTCTTAAGGATTCCAAGATGAGTTGAGACAATATATATGTAATTGTAACCTTTTTTTGTAAGGAGGGAGATTTGGAAACTATAGTAGAATTACATGGCAGACTAAAATTGTGTGTGAATCTTTGTACTATTTGTCTATCTAATGTATTTGAAGTTTTAAGACATCAATATAAATATCTTGCAATCTCTTTTCAACTTCTAAATTGTCTCTTTACATTTTTGTTATTTTTCTTGTGTGTTTATCTGTAAGGCATTTAAGCACACTGGTCATAAGGTGATTGTGCAGTTACTTGTAAGTTCCTTCAAGGAAGGATTACATTGTTTCATGTAACCCAGGGAACATAGAATTAGTTTGAGGATTGGATGATAAAGTTTTAGGGAGAGGATAGTTTATAATATATTCTATCTTTGTTGCAAGTGTTTTATTGATTACCTTAATGTGGATTTATACAAGATATTGACTCGTAGCCTAGGGATTAGGCACTTGGTTTTATGTTTTCTAAGTAATTGATACACAATCCCATATTTTCAAATTATTTAATCATATACACTACATGAAAAATAATTCCATCCAAGTGACTATATTCTTAGGGTACAGTTTAGTTTGATGATTCTTTGAAGAGAGGATCATTAGGTTGCCCCTCCTAAAATCAAAAGGAAGAAGGATCAAAATCCTTATCTCATTGGTTTTTGTTATCAAGACCATAGCCTGGCTTATAGTACTCTATTTTAAGTTAATCATTGCAATCTCCAAAGTATCTTATAAGTTGTTATAGTGAGGTGAGAAGTAACATACCAATGAATGAACTAATCCACTAAATACATTGACTAAAGAATCAATAATCTACTATAGGTAAAACCTGCATCAATCTGTGGAGCTCAAATAAGGAGGAGGTGATAATAGATATCCCCAATGTTATCAAATACCTCATCAACTAGCCTTTCTCTTGCATAAAAAGGAGTTTTTGTTCCAGTATATAAGTATACTGTCATTTTAGGATTGTGCTGCAAGAAAAAGAGCTAACAAATTGGAGAATACGCTGGGGACTAGGTATAATTAATTGTATCTAAGAAGTATCCCAGAATATGGTTGAAGCAATCAAATCTTTTGAACTATAGAGATTGTAAAGTCTTGGTAAAAGTATTCAAAATCTCTGAGGGTTTCATAGATAGTATATTTATAGTTATAGTTTCCAAGGTCATTTTGATAAGTATTCATTAATCCCAAACAAATTTTGGGTGGCGAATCTAAAGTTAAATCTTTGTGATCACTAACGAGTTAAGTAAACATCTTTCAAAATGAATACTAGGTCAAAAACAAAAGGGAATCCTAAAATTGCATTAGATGGTGGAATCTCATCAACTTCAAGGATGGAAATGTCTTGCAGGAAGAACAAAAATTGAGTCAATATAGATGAAACTCCTCCAATAAGTAAAGAAAGTAATACTTGGAGAGAGGAAGGTAGGAATTAGTCTAATCTTGATGGAAATACTTCAGAATATGAAGAAGCTACAGAGAGAGGATTAGAAACACTTGCAACTACCTCCACTTCAAGTGAATGAGAGGAAAAAGACACAACCAGTTTAGATTCTGAGGAAATTCCTTCTGATGAGCTTGCTAAGGAGGAAAGACTCATCAGTAAATATCTTGCCCTTATTCAACAGATGAAAAGGTAAAAAGAACTTAGAAAGAAAAAACACAAGCATAAATATGTCGACAGAATTAAAAGAAGATCCTTAAGAAATCAAACTACAAAAAATACTTAGAGGTTTCAAAAGGACCATGAAATAAACACTACTCATAGATATTCTAGCTCACAAAATGTTAAGGACAAAGGTAAATAGAAGATCACTAAAAGAAAAATTGAAGAGCCTAAAGTTCAGAAGGCCCTAACAGACCAAATGTCCAAATTGGATATTGATCTTGAAAAAATAAGAATAGAAAAGGAAACCATGGAAAAAATGCTAGAAAAAGCTTAGATGGAAGCTACAAAAATAGAAATGAAAAAGAAAATAGATTTTTTGCAGTCTTCCAAATAATCTTATGCTGGAACCGAGAACACAACATCTTCCAAACCAAAAGTTACTACTTTCAAAGAGACTAATAATTTCCAAAGTAAATCATTGAACCGTGAAAGGTATAAGAAATTTAATTTTATTGGTATTCTAGGATACCCAAATGCATTTCCAAAAGATGTAGGTGATGTGGGAGAAAATCTCCCAAAATTTGCAGGTGATAATGTTTTCTCTTGTGAAACACACTTAAGAAAATTCATTGATTTTGTTGATGATTTTAATATTATTGATGAAGATGTGTTGATGGAGCTTTTTGTTCAGTCTCTAGTGGAGGATGGTAGAGAATGGTTTAGAAGTCTTTCTAATGGATCTGTTGCTTGCATGGATGAATTAATTGAGTTATTCAAAGACCAATATGGTGATAAGACAAACAAGGGGTTCTTACTGAACGAGTTCAATAACATCAAAAATAACTATAATGAAGAAGTCACTGAGTTCAATACCAGATTCTAGAGATCTATGTATAAATTGTTTCAGAAAATAAGGCTTGATGAAGAGGTATGTCTAGAAACCTATTTAAATGATTTTGATTCTAAAATAGGTTATGCTCTTAAGGATAAAAATCCAAGAACCCTCACTGATGCTTACAAGATAGCAATAAATATTGATATGAATAGAAGGGTTTCTGGTAAACTGAATAGGAGAGATGATGCATGGTTTAGTAGGACTAACCTAAAGGAACAATAATATAAAGAGTATATGGAACCTCAAAATAATAGGCCTTCCTATAATAACACTTATAATCCTTAGAATAGAATGCAAAATCATCCTTAAGGAACTCAGTTTAATGATGGGAAGCTTATTGCTCCATCGAGAAAAGAAAAACCTGAGAAAAAAACTCTAGACCCTTTACATGAAAATGTTGTCCATTTGTGCAATGATGATTTCTGGTGTGAGGCTTTTGAAGCCCCACATAATCCTTATTTTTGTATTGTTTCTTTAGATCTAAAAGAAAATGAAGAACAAGGGAATGATGAAAGTGAACAATGTGATTATAATATGACAAATGCTTATTCATGTCATGATGTAGACTCAGATAATGAAATTGAAAATCATGACTCATATGGTTCACAAGGAAATGTAGAGATTCATCATCAACAAATTTTATCAGACAGTGAAATAGAAGAAACAAATGACCATATAATATGTTATGCACAAAACAATGAAGACCTTCCATTGGTCAGAAAAGATTTAGATGAAGAAAAAACAAGAATTACTACAGATCTGGTGAACAAAGCTAGAAGCAATTATCACCTAAGAAATAGAGTAGTTGGTGGTACTGGTAGTCAACCATCTGGTGTATTTATAAAAGAAAATAAAATAGACACCAAATATGTACAAAAGAAAGATGGACCTGTGGAAAATGCAAACAAACCTAAGGTCAAGATTGTAACTAAAGACATCGAGCCTACTATTGTATAATAATGAAAAGAAAAGGTACAAGAAATGAGTACTTCCTCTCTTAAGATAAAAAACAAAAAATCTAAAAAAGAACTAATTCTGAACATACAGATTGCGTAAAATAATATTACTATTGAAAAACCAAAGTCCTCAGATATAAGGTATACTCTAGTAGACATGGGACACTGTTTATCTCAAATGACAGTAAAAGTTCCCTTTTTAGAAATGATGAGGATCATGGAACATAAAGAAAAGGTTCTATCATTATTAAACAGTGTGCCTACGATAAAATTCCAAAGTCCAAAAAATGTTGATAAGAGACTAAATAACAAAGAGAAGGAAGTTGAAGTAGTGATTTCTGAGATTCATCATATTTTATTAAACACAACTACTTCTCCTAAGGTTGTAGACCCTTTTTTTTTTTACACTGGTAATTAATGGAAGGATGCTAAAAAATTGTATGATTGACTTAGGGGCATCAAACATAGTCATGCCAGATGAAATTATGAAGTCTATGGGATTACAAGTGGACAGTCCTGATGGGAAATGTCAAGCAATGGATTCCAGGGAAGTCCATGTTATTGGTACTATTAAAGCCATACCTTACAAACTAGTAGTGTGTCTTGATGTGGTTTTGACTATGAATGTTCTTGTTGTTGACATACCACCACATTATGGGATGCTACTATCTAGAAAGTGGAGTGCTTCAATGGGAGGTAGCATACAAAGTGATTTATCATATGCTACTTTTAACATTAATGAAAATAATGTTAGAGTGTCAAGAGAAGGTAGGACTCCTCACATGATTGAATGGTATTAAGATGCTAACATTAACTATTGTATTGATGTGGATATGGAAAAATTCAGAGTACAGAGGATTGATCATCATCATCAGTGTGAAAATATTGATCCTCTGGTTAAAGAATTGACTGTACAAAATGATGAATTGTGAAATATTCCTTTTTTCTAGCCTTTAAGTGTACAAATAATACAGTAGAGTATGAGGCTTTATCTTTAGGGCTAGAAATTACCATCAAACATGGAATAAAATGTTTAAAAGTTTATGGTGATTCTGAATTGGTAGTAGCCCAAATAAGATCCAAATATGCAATCAAAATGATAGATTAAAGATGTATAAATATGCTATTTGAGATCAGATTGAAATGTTTAATTCCTTTGATATAAGTTGGATAGAAAGGTCTAAGAATATAATGGCATATTTCTTAGCAAATGTTGCTTTGAAAACTAATGATCAAACTTTACATGGGGTATCAATACTTGAAGTCAAGACAAGACCAATTGTTCCAGATAATATATACAACTGAAAATTTTTTTAGGATGACCAAGATATTTTTAGATTCATTCAATGTCTGGACCATTATGAGAATCAGTGCATAGATTGCAATACTCTACTTCAGAACAATAATGGTAAAGATTATGTCTTAGGAAATGAGGTTGTCTAATTGAGTTCCAATCAGATTCCTAAGGGTTTGGTTGAGCTTGAATTATTGTTTAGTAGTTAAAATGATCACTCAACAAAAATAAGCAATGCTAAGGCTAAGGATTTGAAGGAAATTAACTTACCATCAGAAACCAGTCCTCAAGTTGTTTACATCGAAAAAGGTTTGGATTCCTATATAAGGACCAATTTGATTAAATTATTGAGAAAATATAAGCATGTTTTTGCATGGTCATATGAGGACTTAAAATCTTATAGGGAAGACCTTTTCAAACATGAGATCCCAATAAAATCAGAGGTGAAACCATTTAGGAAAAACTAGAGGCCTATTAAACCTATTCTAGCTCCTAAGATGCAACAAGAGTTGATGAAGTTAAAGGACACTGGGATTATCCAGCCTATCACACATTCAACATGGGTTTCAAACTTGGTACCAATAAGAAAAAATAATGGTGACATCAGATTATGTGTGGATTTAAGAAATTTAAATATTGCCTCACTAAAAGATAACTATTCTTTACTTAGCATGGAGGCGATGTTACATAAAGTGACTGGTTGTGAGCTGCTGTCAATGATGGATGGTTTCTCAGGCTACAACCAAGTTTTAGTGAAGGAATTAGAGTAGTACAATATTGCATTTACCACTCCTTTGGGAACTTATGTCTATATCAAAATGCCATTTGGATTGATAAATGCAGTAGAAACTTTTCAAAGGTCCATGGATGTTTCTTTTAAAGAATTTATTGATTTGTTCATGGTCATTTATCAAGATGATCTAACTACATACTCTAAGAAAGATGAAGATCATTGTGAACACCTAGGTAAAATTTTCAATAAAGCTTTAGAACATGGTGTTTCATTAAATCCTTAGAAATGTCACTTTGCAGTATAGGAAAGAAAGTTGCTGGGACACATAGTGTCTAAAGATGGAGTAAGAATAGACCCAGAAAGAATAGAATCAATCCAAAAGGTCATTGCTCCAAAAAACTTAAAGGGAGTTCAATATTTCTTAGAAAAGATTAATTTTGTCAGAAGATTTATAGAAAACTTTGTAGAAATAATCAAACCTATCATAAAGTTGTTGAAAAAAGATGCAAAATTTAATTGGAATGAAGAATCTCAAATAGCATTTGAGAGAATAAAGAAGGCAATGTAAGAGTCTCCTATTCTAAAATCACTTGAATATAGTAATTCCTTTTCTCTATTTTCATTTGCATCTTATCACACAATTATTTTTGTTTTACTACAAAAATATGAAGAAGGTGTTGACGGGGTTTTGCTGACCGGGTCCGCCAACAGTCATAAGTTGTCACCGGGTACCGGAGGTACCGGCCAACTCTGCCTACAAAGGTTATCTGGGGTAGTTAGATTCCCTAGGCCTTCAAGCACCTGGGTGTTGGGTCATGACGATGCGGGGCTCGGTTGGGAGAAGTGACTATTTTTGAGGGGGATAGCTCATTTCTTCAACGAATTCTCTCTGGAGATTCAAAAAGGTAAGGTTTCCCCTAGCATTTCACACTTAGAAAATAAAATGAAAAAGATCCTGTAGGGTTAGAAACATTTCATCTAACTATAGTCATATTTAAACGTTCATAACATCAATAATACTCTGATATACTACACTAAATACTAAAGAAATACACAACCATCAGCTAGTACTTTATCAGTAGCAAGGGAAAGAGGTCATTAATCTATTTGACATATCAGAGTAAAAGACATAAAGAACATGAAACATGAAATATCATTAACTCACAAGCAGGAATGCTAACAACATCATTGCAAAGAATTATCCCTCCTTCATTAATGTCTCTTCCAGCAAGCACTGGTGCGTGATACAATGATGGCTCCAAGGGAGCGTCTGACTAAAGAAAATAGAACAATGGAGCATTGAGCTCTGCAACTAAAATGAGGAATCACCTTTCTATTATTGTGGACAACAAAATCATCAATTTTTCCGACCCTTGGAAATGGGTCATTCTGGCTATTTATACAATTCTCTTTTGACCCTAACCCTATTTTACATCATGTTTTAATAAAATACAATATCTAGGGGCCGGTACTACCTGTGCCACCCTACAAAATACCTTGAGACAGAATAGGCCTGTCTTGTAAGAAGAATGAGACAAGAATATACAGTGGAAGAATTGGCCTCGAGAAGGGAGCCAAGAAGGAGAAGGAAGAAATTAGGTCCCCCAAGGATCGAGGCTACATGCCTCATAAATGGGAAATGTGGTGCCCTGTCTCCAATGTGCTAGGTGTACTTCTGAATGGTGCCTCGAGAAGACCACCCTGTCAGAAAATCAACTGCTGAGTCGACACCCCCTTGATGTAGCCAACTACCTTCTGACAGCCTTTATTAACCGCTCCTAAAAGTGACTGGTCAGCCTTGGGGACCGGGACACAGATCACTTGAAAGAATACAAAATTCAGGATCCGAGACTCTGGGATCCGGGAACTTACATTCCCAAAAGAATAAAGAATACCCAATGTTTGAGTTTTCTCCGGCCTCAGAGAAAGCTCAAGGTTGTTTATTATCATTGAAAGCCTAGAGGAGGCAGGAGATGCCATCTTCATTGATATCCTTTAGGCTGGCCCTTCGGTGCTTAGCCACTTCAATTTGTTCCCCTAGGTCAAGAACATTCTCCTTAAACTCGTCGGCCATTTTTGTCGCGTCGTAGCCTCTAAGTACCATATGCATTAATTTCGTCATTTGGGTACCATCTATCCCCTCCAGGGATTGATATCAAGACTTCATCATTTCATCAAAACTCCCCAAAACTGAGTCCTCTGGTGTGCATGTATCTGTACTGAGGGGGTCAGTCCTAGAAGTCTTTGCTATGAAAGACTTGTATAAATTGAAAGAACATTTTACTATATTGACTTTATCTTGTAGAGTCCCTACTAGTTTCTTGGTTACCTCTAATGTGAGGTCAAGTCTGGAGTGTTGGATCCTCACAAAATCAAATGATTCATCCCCCAGAATTATGGATTTAGAAATCATTTCCCCTCCTAGGCCAAGGATTTCTTCAAGCTCCACCTTCCATGCTTGATATTTTTTGATATCACCCTCCCACAGGTAAATAAGAGTCTCTGCCTAGTGTAGAACATGTCGGGCCATATATAAGTCTGGGAGGGTGGATACTAGGAAATGCCAGGTGTTTCGTATTTGTAGGGTGACCCACTCGTAGACTGCCTGGGCCTTCTTCATTATTCGTAGGGAGTCTATGTAACTCTGTGGTAAGTCTTCAGAAGTGGAAGCCTCCGGAGGAGTGGCATTGATAGGTCGAGCTAGCTCAGTAAGCAACCCCATAAGGTTTGCATTTTTTGCCTTTTCTATTTTGAGCCTTTGGGCTTCCTTTTCATAACAGGCTTCCACTTCCCTAGTTGCCTCCTTTAGTAAATCTACCTCACCCTATTTTCCCCTTTTTCCCAACAATACCTCTACAACATTGTAATCTCTGGGCTTTGCAGTTGCTTCATCAGCGCCTAGGGGAGGTGTCGCCACAATGGCAACTATTTCTCCACCCGACCCGGTTTGAAGAGTATGAACCATCCGGGCTTTCTTGGCCTTTGGTGGGGCCTGGACCTAAGCCATCATTTTAGCTAGGGAGAGAGGAGTTCCAGGAGTGGACGAAGCTTTTCTTTTTCTACTCTCTACTAAAACACTGAGGCGGTAGGGGTGGCTTTTCTGCCAGAGTCTGTTCTCTTGGTTCTTCCCTAGTGTTCTATGGTTGTTGCTCCTCAGTGGTGGGGACCTCATCCATCCCTTTCCTTGTGTCTTCTTCTTCATTAGAAATATCTTCCTCAGCAACATCCATCTCCTCAGCCTTGTCCTCTATGTCTATTGCTTTGTCTAGACTTTTATCGGCTTCCTCAGGGATTTCCTCTTCATGCTGCTCTTCTTGTTGCTCGACCTATACTGCTAGGGCCTCTTCTTCTGTTGTCACATCCTGTGGCAGTAGGGGAGGTACTGGGCTGAGATTTAAAGTTTGGGCCACGGTAATTACCTTCCCAAAGGTCGCTCCCGGGAGTGGCGCTTGGAATTTGGCGGCTGGGGTTACGGTTATTCCCAAACGTCTGGTTCCCCCAGTAGATGTCATTTTCTCATTCTGCCTTTGTTGGTCCACCCCCGGATCTTGCATCTCCAGAGCCTCAGAGGCAATCTCTGGCTCCAGCTTCCTTTCCTCTATCTATTTTTCCTACTCCTGCACAAGCTCTTGTTCCATAGCTTCTTGATCTGCAGCTTCTTGCTCTAGGATTTCTATCTCCGTTTGTCTGGTGTCCCCTTGCAGATTTATGAACTCGTCAGTTGTAAATACATCATAAAATTCCTCCTGTGGAGGGGGACTGGCCAGGACTTTGGCAGGCTCTGTTTCCTTCTCCAGCTCCGGAGAACTAGAAGAGAGGATTTCTACTTGTTGGGTCTGGGGCATTCCCAACCCCGGCTCTGCCTTAGGCTTTTGGTTAAGCCTCTTCTTTCTTTGAGTAACCAAGGGTGGCCCCGCATCCCTTATTATTATTGCTTCTATGGGATCCACCTCCATTTCCTTCACCATTAAGGCTTCCAGTGACGGGGAGGAAGAGGGATGAATTGGCCCGACCATTAGTACTGGAGTGGCCAGCCGTGTGATTAATTTCTCCCTCATTTGTTGGGAGGCTACCATTGATTTTTTTATTTGTTCTTTTATGGGGACTTCTTGCATAGGAGGGGTTGTATCTATCACTTTTCCTTTATCTACTCTTTGAGAAGAAGTCCCGGCCCCCGGAGTCAATTTTGGTGCTGGCTGGGCTGCTCGACAGGTACTTCCAGGGCACACCTTCTTCAAGTAGGCACTACTCCACTCGACCACCTCTCGAGTGAAGTCCTCAATTGTAGGCCCTTCTTGGGCATCCCAATTTATCGATGGAAGGGTCATTGTATCGATCCCCTTTGCCTTGTACTAGGGATCGATAGTGGGGGCGGCATCTGAGAAGTCCTACGGGAACCTCCGGAGCTTCAAACTTTGCATCATGGCTGCCATCATCCTAACATAGTGCCATCTCCCCACCTCCACATCATCTTGGAAATCTACCCAGAAATCCTCCATATGGTTGTGATCGGGCTCTGAAGCCCGGGGAAGTGCCACTGCAATCTTACCGTGCGGATCAAAAATTTTCTGTGCCAAGTAAAATTCTTCCAAGTTGTAGCTTTTTAGTTCCTTATCCGCCTCCTTTGCGGTGGCCAGGCTGTAGGAGTAGTTTCCATAGATGATTGGGAACAGAATGATGGTAATCTTCTTCAAGGAAAAGAGTGCATGCACCTCGATTATCTTCCTGCAGTATTCCAAGAGCACGATCTTGTCCCCACAGTGTTTGGGCAACAAGTAGGGTTTCCCGGAGAAGCCGGTGACCCTAATATAAGTGTGCTATTGGAACTCAATGTATTAGTGTCCATAACTCTAGAACAAATTCATCTCCTTTGAGGATAGGTGGTATTCTGCATCTCGGGTGGGTGTGAGTAGGTGATAGTAAACAAACGCATCATTTACCTGGAAAAAACTGGGGAAGCTGGCCTCCCATTGAACCTGCAGAAAATGGTCCCATGGTGCCTTTTGTCCCGGGCCAATCTTGAGCATGCCATATGTAAGTAGCCCATGGGCATGGGGCCTCTGCTGTACGAGGGCCCAAAAAACATAGGAAGTCATGTAAAATTTCTTCTTCCTAGCTAGTTGAAGGAACTAGGAGTCGATTTGGTTATAAATTATGGCTGCCCAGTCGGAGTATCCTCCCTTGGTGGAGATGCCAAGGAGGAGGTAATACATCCATTTAGTGAATTCTTGGGTAGAGGGCTACCCAAAGACCTAAGCCAACGCTATCATTCCCATCTGAATTCTCTCTTTGAACTCAGACCTGGAAATTTCTATCTTCATCCTCTTGGGGTACCTCTTTGGAATCTTGAGCCAATGGGTGTTCATGTATACCCAAGAGACATCCTCCGACTATGTGAATTGGGCCAAGGCATTTGAAATTATAACCATAGAAGCCTTGGTGAATTGAGGGATCCCCAGACCCTCCTGGAATGTGTTAGGGTCGAGGGATACCAGAGGAGTAGGGTATCCGGTTGGTTCTGCGGCTACAAGCATAACAGCCTGAACAAAAGAGTTATAATTGGCAGCCAGCATTAGGATAAGCTCCAGATATTGTACAGAGCATGGGAAACAAGCCACCTTAAGGATCCTAGAATCCCCAACATTGATTGCCAGCTGATCTCCAGCCTGTCGCTGGATGTACATGATTTCCACTAAGGCCTGCATTTTCGGCCATGTCCCGATCCTGGTGTTGGTAATAAGCTTAACTTTGGACTCGATCTTTGAGCCCATAATAACACTATCTTGCACAAACTTCATGGTTAGGGGCATTTTCTCCAGGGCCTTTTCCATTTTGGATTTTACCGCTTCCCTGGTAGCTGTCACAGAAGGTAGCTCTTGACTTCTGGGTGGAGAGGATGCAAATGCCTCAGATATGTTTGGGAAGCGTACTCCAGAAACCTAAAAGGCAGAGTGACCATCAGAATGTATTAACAAATAAATACTCTAGGGTCTAGAGATCTTACCACCGTGATGCCTTCTTTTCTTGAAAAGTTTGTTTCATTCACAAAAATCCTGAAAAGTACACGGATTACATAAACTTAAGAATTTGATTGAATATCTGGGTCCGGGGATCTTATCACACTTGGTAAAGACATGGGATGGGTGATGGCAAGAGACCCGGAGCCCAGAGAAGTAACCATTGGTGAGGATGTGTAAAAAGGCAAACCATCAAGCCCATGTGGGCGCCACGTGCATAGGTATTAAATAGGAGTTATGGCGATGACGGTGGAGCCAACTGTCTGAACACGTGAAAAGTTAAGGCCAATTGGATGAAATTAATTGCACACATGAGACATAAATGAGGGTCTGACTGGTTTTATGGAGAAGAGGGAAAACTGCCTGTTTGAAACCAGTTGAGAGCCGAGTTTCAAACAGGTGGTTTTCTGCCCCAAAATAAATTTACGAGTGGAAAACTAGCGACACAGGTGACTCGAGCACCTTGCTAAGGTACCCAGAAGGATATACATGAAATATACATGAAGAGCCAAGGGATATATATATATATATATGGGAATGGAGGGATATATAACAAATATACACAAATGTACACATATATACACTGCAGAATGACATTTACAGGAAACCAGGCAAGGCACAGAGTATACACAACTTTCTACATAATCTACAAACTAGCCACTTTTGCATAGAGGGCGGACAACCCTCTGGCAGAGCTGACCCACCAATTGGCTACAGAACTGAAATAGAAAATAAATAGAACCGAAGGAAAACAAACAAAAACAAGACAGAAGAAACACCAGACAAACAAAAATAAAATGAGTTGGAATAGAGACACCAACCTAAGAATGCCGAAAGGTGGAGGAAAGGAGGAAGTTACCATGGGAGCTCTGCAATAGCTACAGCTTCCAATCGATCACAACCTGACACTACGAAGCACTCATAATCGCCTTAGAAGGATGGAAGTGTTAAGCACTAATTATCGTTAATTCTCTGCAAATCGCTCTGTAATCGCTCTGAATGCTTGAGTGTTTTAATCACAGTAAATGTAAAAGTGACAGATAACATCTATTTATACCCATGGTAAAAAGGTGATCCACCTTCTTCCGGTAATCTCTGGACAAGAAAACCTCTGGACCCTGGGCCCAGGGATTCCCCGCGATGATCATCTTAAGAACATCATAGCGAAGAATCCCAGAGTTTGGAATCTAGCTGCCGATAGAGAATGACCTCCAGGACTAGAGTCCTAGAGACAAGAAACCAACCAAACAAAACACAAGAATGGGGAAGAAAAACCCCGAAGAAAGAAAACAAAGGGGGGAAAGACAAGGCAAGAGCCGCAAGCAAAAACAAAACCAGCAAAAGAAGAAAGAAAAGAAAGAAAAAAAAAAGGGGGACCCAAAATTTTGCACACAAAATGTAGGGATAGGGATGCAAGGCATAACAAATAGTGAATATCTAGGACAAATGCCTTAGCACATTTGAGAACTACAGAATCTCTGGTTAACAAAACTAGAACAAGCCACTTTCTGAAACATCTGACGGGCAAAGAGAAACATATCTAAGAGAATATAACCACATGGGATCTAGTCTATAGCCCTTCATCAGTGGTTTTGTGTGTGCTTTGGAAGGAAATCAAGCTGATGACCCTTTGGGAGGAGTAGAGAAGAGGCACTAATTACATTGAACTAGTCATCAATTTGCTCATTTCTCTTGGAGTCCAGAGTTTCATCCCACTTTCCCTTCTTATTATTTTTTTTGTTTCTAGGTGGGAAGGTGGTACTTCTTTCACCATTAAACTTAAGCTTAGCTAATTTCAATGGTGGTACTTCTTTCACCTATCCACCTATACTTGGATGTTCAAAGAGGGGATAAAACTCCAGACCCGTAAATAATTCCTTAAAGTTTCAGACCTGGGTCAATCAACCACTACAATCGATCTACCCTCGGCGTGTCCGATTACTTGTTCCCTATATTACTTATGTTCACTGATTGCCAGACTCCCAAAGACAACACCCAATGGAGATTTCTCAAAATGTGCCACATCCTGTGGAACAACCCCAGAGATTGGGTCGGTTCCACTATGCTAAAGATAGATTCTAAAGTTTACCATGCCATAGACATTGTACTAGAGGCTAGAGTTTATGCGAAGCATTCCAATTCCTTCAAGACAAAACAAAACGTGGGGATGCCGAAAGAAAACCAAAAAATAAAAATAAAAACACCAAAAGAGGACTGCCCCAAAGGGCAGCCGACAAGGCTATTTACAAGATATGGTACCTCACAATGAGGCACCTGAAAGAAATATTTACAAGCAAGGGGGCTTTACATAAAATACAACTTTGGACAAACTTACCCTATTCAAATTAGTGTTTGAGAAACTGTCCATTAACGGGCAATGAGACAGGTTCACCAGTCAGGGTGTTAAGGCGGTAAGTATTTGTCCCACAGATTTTTGAGATTAGGTATGGTCCAAGCCAGAGCCGTTGGAACTTGGTATGTTTTCCTTTCTTCTCCCAGGCCTTGTCCCTCAATAGGACCAGATCTGAAATCTGAAAAGCTTTGTATTGGGCTCTTTTGTCAAACCATCGTTTTACCACTGCTTGATGATGCGTGAAATGTTCAAGGGTTGCATCTCGCTATTATTCCATTCTCACCAGATTTAAGAGCCAAACCTCCACGATGTTGTCCCTGTTGCTAAATTCCTGCATAAACTATAAAATTGGGATCTATAAGTTAACTGGGAATACAGGGTTCTGACCATAAACCAAATGGAACAGGGATGTCCCCAGGGTGGCCTTGACATGAATGTGATCCGCCCAGAGGGAAAATTTCAACTTTTGATGCCAATCCTGGGGATTCTATTCTAGCAAGTGTTTGATCACTTCAAGTAGATTTTTATTCGTTGATTCAGCAACATCGTTCCCCTGGGGATAATAGTTGCTGGAAAACTTCAGACTAATCCTCTGGTTGTAGGTCCATTTGAGTAACTGTGCCGAAAAAAATGCCAGACCATTGTCACATACCAAAGCAAAGGGCATTCCAAACCTTGTGACGATGTTTTCTTCGAGGAATTTGATAACTACATCTGCCATGTTGTTTTTACATGGTATAGCCTCAGACCACCGAGTGCAGTAATCAGTAGCAGTGAGAATGTATCGATGATTGGCAGATGAGTTGGGGTTGATTTCCCTAATAAAGTCAAATCCCCACTGGGTGAACAGCCTAGCCTCGTAGACTGGTTGTAAAGGCATTGCTGGGTTACGCTCATGACGCACTACGGTTTGGCAAGTGTGGCGTTTCCTAACATGAGTGTAAACATCTTTGAATATACAGGGCCAATAGTATCCAGCCTAAAATATCTGATGGGCAGTGGCGTCGGCTGAGCCATGCCTGGTTCTAAACTTCCCATGAAATTCATCAATCACCCTTATAGCTTGGTTTTTGTCGATGCACTAGAGGTACACTCCCTCATAGTTTCTGCGATAGAGCGTGGAGTTTTTGATCATGAAGTGGGTGCTTTTCATTCACAAGGTGTGACATTTATTGGGAAGTAATCCCTCTGGGAATCTATTGTTTAATAGAAAATATACCAAATCGGTATACCACAAGTCTTAGGTAATAGACTCCAGTGTGTAAGCTTGACATTCTATGCGGGGAGTCTCTTCTGCCATCACTCGACTTAGTCCCTAGCCTTAGACTATCTTCATGGGCTGCATTTCTAAGTCATATTCTTCGAGGATGGCCATCCATTTCCCTCATCTCTCACCCAATTTTCTCTGCATTAGCAGAGACTTGACGGCCTGGTCTAGAATGATAGCATGTACCTTGCTCTAGAGAATATAATGCCAAAATTTCTTCACAGCGCAAACTAGAGAAAAGGCCTATTTTTCTAGTGATGAATATTGAACTTTGGCGTTCTTGAAGGGGGAGCTCATGAAAGCTATTGGTCATTCTTCCCCTTCAACCTTTTGAGTCAACACTACTACGGCAGAATGCAGTGAAGCAAAGGAGTAAATGTAAAATGGAAGGGAATAGTCTGGACTAGCCAAGATGGGTGCTTTCGTTATTGTCTTCTTGATGTGGGCGAACACCCACTTTGCTTCAGGACTCCACTCAATCATGGTATCCTTCTTCATCATCTCATTGAGTAGTTTGACTATTTATGCGAATCTGGTGATGAACCACCGGATGAAGTTAATCTTTCCAAAGAAGGATCACATCTCTTTCTTGCTGCCAGGCATTTGTAAGTTTAGCAATGCTTCAACTCTCTCCGGGTCTATGGATATGCCCTTCTCAGAGATGATATGCCCAAGAAACTTCCCCTTGATGACCCCAAATATGCACTTCTTGGGGTTGAGGGATATTCCATACCGGTGACATATCTCGCAGATCTGAGTGAGATGGGCAGAATGGTCACACCTATCCCAGGAAAAGATGGTCAAGTCATTCATGTAGATGATTATGCATCGATTCACAAGGCCATTGAATGCAATGTCCATGGCCTTTTAAAATGTAGCCCCTGCATTAATCAGACCAAAGGGCATTCTCCGGTATGCAAACGTCCCCCACTTGGTGGTAAACGCTATTTTCTCTCTATCTTCATACTTAACCATGACCTGGTTATATCCAGAGTACCCATCCAAGAATGACATCATCTAGGATCCATTCACTATCTGTAAAACCTTATCCAATTAAGGGAGAGGATGATTATCTTTCTTGGAGGCCTTGTTCAAGTTTCAAAAATCTACGCAAAGGTGGATCTCACCATTCTTCTTTCTCACAGGGACTAAATTGGTAACCCATGTAGTGTGCCAGATTGGGAAGATTATCCAGGCTAACAGCAGTTTTTCTACCTCCTGATGAATCAGAGGCTCGATTAGGGGGTTGACCGGTCATTGCTTTTGCCAAAAGGGCTTAGCATCAGGTTTCAGGGGAATAGTATGAGTCATGATG
This sequence comes from Thuja plicata, assembly GCA_018584345.1. Lineage (NCBI taxonomy): Eukaryota > Viridiplantae > Streptophyta > Pinopsida > Cupressales > Cupressaceae > Thuja > Thuja plicata. The sequence continues at coordinate 2,048,334 of MU223266.1, forward strand.
GATGTGTCATATGTTTTCAAGTCTTCATAACCCCATGCAATTACATCGATGTATTCTCAAAGAACTATGAGAATATTCTCCTTCTCCTCAAGGGAACAGGAGGTACCAATGTGGATCATCTTTTCCTCACCGGGCTGGCCGATGTTTACTTTTTCAAACTTTCCTCCCTCGGAGGAAGATGACACCTTCTCCCGGGCCCGAGGGTCCGAGTTGAAGATTCATTCCAGTGCAACCATGCCCTTCGGGATGGTGTTAGTAGTTAGGTCCATGATCCCATCATCTTCGTCACCCTACCCAGTATCGTCATGGTCTTGTTCTTCCACTATCTGGTTTTCAAAGACGCCAACATTCGCCATGAAGGCTACGATATGCTAATCATCCTCAAAAACCTGAAAGTGGGTGACATTATCTAGAATGGATGGGGTAGGGACCATCTCAACTGAAAATATCTGGAGTCGTGAGCCGGCCATTGGCTCAAGTGTGATGGTGGAAATAGCAAGGGCATCCGGGACATAGTTCCGTCGCCAAGGAATGAGATCAATGCCGAAGGCATCAAAATATTCAAAGAAGGCTCCAAGCCTGATTGTGGTATGCAGCAAGCCTTTTGTCGTGGCATGTGTATTGACTCTGGACTTGTTTGACAATCAACTCTGAATCACCCAGGGCCCGGAGGCAGGTGACACCTTTCCTTAACATAAATAAGAGTCCAAGGACCAAAGCCTCGTACTCTGTAACATTATTTGTACAATTGAACTATATTTTGTAGGACGCGAGGAAGGATTTCCCTCGCAGGTTGATTAGTTCCACCCCAGCCCCACAGCCTTGTTTGGATCAGGACCCATCAAACTTGAGGGTCCACAAGTCATTGTTTGTAATCTGGGGCTGGGGAGGGAGAGTAGCCTTTAGATCATTGTTGGGAGACTTAGGGGTTCCCTCCCAAACTATTGGTGTGGAGGTAGATTTTACCTCTGGAGGTGTTTATATTTGTGATTCCCGAGGAGATGGCACCAGAGGAGCACATCCCATAGGAACACTGGGCCCCAGAAAATCAGCTATATATTCTTTATTCTAGAAGGTATCGATGTGCCGGTTAGCAACTGAAAGACAGGGCCCACACTCGAGCTCTGAATGTTTCTGATAGTGTACTCGGCACCAAGTGCTAGATAGGAGTGTAGAAAGGGTTGTTGTGGCACCTTGGGAGTCAATCTCAACTCTCATATTTTCTTCTAGGTCCTGGGCTCTCTACAGCACTGCGGGATCCTCTCCAGGGATGAAATTGAATGTTAAGATTTCAAAGGGTCGATACACCCTCGGGGAAAGTCTTGGAGAAGAAGACCTCATTGACCCTCCCAACCTTGGTAAGGGCCTGTTTCATCCGGGGTTCACTTTCGACCCGGATCTTATTTGATTCTCCCTCCCAGGGGAGCCATAAATGGGTGAAGTTGGTCGAGAAGTATCCATTCAAGGACTTAGACCAATTCTGACTTAATAACATCCCGTAAGTCTCTGGGATATCCACCACTTGGATGTCCATTATGTTGGCTATCCTGGGGTCCTAGATAAGTTGTATCCAGATGTTCTTCAATTCCCCCACCATTTTCATGGCAGTCTTATGTAGCTAGATCACTGTGCCATTAGCTGGGGTGGGGTGGAATCCGATCTTCTAACAAATGGACAAGGGCATGATGTTACCTGAAGCTCCAGAGTCTACTAAGTAGTTGTGTATATTTTTGCCTTGGATATTCAGTCCTAGTAGGAAGGGAGGATCCTCATTATTCCCCTGGAAGATGGCCGCGTTAGCATCTTCAAATGAGACAGTCTTGGGCGGGTGACTGACAACTTCCAGATTCCCCAAGAGCTTCAGAAGAGACTTCTTCTATTTGAGACAATTTAGAAAAACCTCCATCAAGGTCATGGAGGTGATGGTCTGTTCTAACACCTTTGTAATGTCAAATCTTCCTCATGGGAATTGGTGATATCCCTTGGCTAGGTCTTTTGCTTGGTTAGAGCTAGGACCTTTTCGAGGAGTGGGTCGGTCAGTCGTGTTATTCCAGGGAGGAGTGGTGTCTTTGATAGGAGGCGTGGGTGTGTAAGCAAGTCCTTTACCGACCTGACTCCGAGTGTTATATGGAGTCTGTGGGTTAGTAAAGGCATTGGCCTTGAAGGGCGAGATAGATTCATCAAAGAATCCCTACAATTTGGATTCCTCTTCATCCTCCCCAGAAGTTCTGAAGAAGATGGTGTCACATGTGAAGGCGTTGTGGGTTGGCTCTTGAGAAGGAGGCTCTGGACGGGTGGCATCATGTGATTGCTATCTATCTAGCTGGGAGATCATGATGACCTTTTCCAATGTGACACAGTTTACCTCATTGTGTGAACCCGTGTTGTGCAATCTACACCAATTAGTCATGGGCTAGAAGTCTGCGACTGGTGTGAAATGTTATGGTCCAGCACCGTTTTGGTTGGCATTTTGGTTTGGAGGTGGGCCTATGGTGTTCGTGTTATTGTTCCATTGTTGTTGATTAGGCCTAGGCTCGTTGTTGAAGTTTCTTCCACTGACATTGTTGTTTTGTTGGCCAGAAAAAATATTTCCCCTCTGGGAATTTGAATTCTGGGGCATGTAAGACCCTGCCTTCAATTGACCCATATCCACAGTCAAGGTAGACAACATTCGCCAGAGGGATTCAACCTCGGCGGTCAACTAAGTTTTGGCATCACAATATGATAGTTTTTGTTGCTAGTTTCCTGGGAAGGGAGAAGTGTTAGCCGTAGTCGAGGGAAACAATCCTCCAGTCGCAGATGACTGAAAGAAGGGCACTTCGGATAGTTGTGTTTGAGACTGTTGTTCCTACTGCAGTTGATTCCAAGGGAAAGTTTCCAGACTTGGTACCATCTAGGTCCGCATTGGATATATGTACCAGGCCTGCTGGTCTATCTAGGGTGGTGGAGGATTCACCACCATCGAGGGAGCACCCATCGCCAGATTGGGGTTATACCCCCTGGCGTACACGGTTTCATCGGGGATCATGTTGAAGGGCATACTCTACCCAATCCCGCCTGAGGATTTGTTAAGACCACGAGATAGTTCTAAATCTAGGTTGTAAACTTTTGCCAAAGTGTCCCGGTCGCCCGCAGTAGTTGTTCTCTAAAGCAGAGTGGCAATGAAGGGGTCCATCACATTAAGGTAGGTCTGTATGGTTACTTCTGGGGATGGAATAAAAGGGCCTCTGCACCGCTTCAAGACACGCTGGAACCGATGGTTGAATGCTATAAGAGGTTCATTGGGCTCCTTCTTGATGGAGATGAACTGGCTATGGGACCAAGCTGGGTCCACATGTACACAAAAGGCAGCTAGGAATGCGTCCTCCATGTCTTGCCAACTGTTTATGGAGTTGGCAAGGAGGTTAAGGTACCAGTTTAACTCACCTTGCCCTAAAGACAAGGGAAACATTTGAGTCACAAAATCTTCATGCTGGATCTGGTGTCGGTTCATGGCATCCTTATATGCCTGTAAATGCTCTTTCGTGGTCTGTGAGCCTAAGTGCTCATATCGCGGGAAGATCTTCTCTGGGTGAGAGGGTAAGTCATTGATTATGCCCAAAAAAGTTCCCATTGTGGACCTGGTGTTTCTGAAATACACGGCCATTGGGGAAACTCGATTTTGGGTAGTTTGGGCACTGGCTCCTAGGATTGCCTAAGGAGTTTGGGTATTCTGAGGTATGCTAGACCCCCAAACAATAGTGGCTGGTATAATTTTCTAGGTTTGTTTCTTTCGAGCAGGAGGCTTGAGTTTGAAAAACCTTCCAGGATTTGGGGTAGACCTAAGGATTCTTTCAAATTTTTCTAGGGAGAAAGACCCAATCCCGCTGAAGGCTTGACTCTTAAAACTATAACTCGGGGAACCCTCAGGAGGTGTAAAATCAGAATCTCGAGAGGGGGATGAGTTCATGCCCTTCTTCTAGCGCCAGTTTTTGTTCACAGGGTTTTGCTGACCGAGTCCACCAATAGTCATAAGTTGTCATAGGGTACCGGAGGTACCGGCCAACTCTGCCTGCAAAGGTTATTCAGGGGAGTTAGATTCCCCAGGCCTTCAAGCACCTAGGTGTCAGGTCAGGATGGTGCAGGGCTCGATTGGGAGAAGTGATTCTTTTCAAGGGGGATAGCTAGTTTCTTCAACTCGTTCTCTCTGGAGATTCAATAAGGTAAGGTTTCCTCTAGCATTTCACACTTAGGAAATAAAATGAAAAAGATCATGTAGGGTTAGAAATATTTCATCTAACTATAGTCATGTTTAAACGTTCAGAACATCAATAATACTCTGATATACTACACTAAATACTAAAGAAATAGACAACCATCAGCTAGTACTTTATCAGTAGCGAGGGAAATAGGTCATTAATCTATTTGACATATCAGAGTGAAAGACATAAAGAACATGAAACATGAAATACCATTAACTCACAAGCAGGAATTCCAACAACAACATTGCAAAGAATTCTCCCTCCATCATTAATGTCTCTTCTAGCAAGCACTGGTGCGTGATACAATGATGGCTCAAGGGGAGCGTCTAACTAAAGAAAATAGAACAATGGAGCACTGAGCTCTGCAACTAAAATGAGGAATCACCTTTCTATTATTGTGGACAACAAAATCATCAATTTCATCGATGCTTGGAAATGGGCCGGTTTGGCTATTTATACAATTCTCTTCTAACCCTAACCCTATTTTACATCATGTTTTAATAAAATACAATATCTGGGGGCCAGTACTACCTGCGCCACCCTACAAAAGACCTTAAGATGGAATAGGCCTGGCTTGTTAGAAGAATGAGACAAGAATATACAGCGGAAGAATTGGCCTCGAGAAGGGAGCCAGGAAGGAGAAAGAAGAAAGTAGGTCGCCCTGGGATCGAGGCTACATGCCTCATAAATGGGAAATGTGGCAGCCTGTCTCCAATGCACTAGGTGTACTTTTGAATGGTTCCTTGAGAAGACCACCCTGTCAGAAAACCAACTGCTGAGTCGACACCCCCTTGATGTAGCCAACTACCTTCTGATAGCCTTTATTAACCGCTCCTGAACGTGACTGGTCAGCCTCGGGGACCGGGACACAGATCACTTGAAATAATACAAAATTTGGGATCCGAGACTCTGGGATCTGGGAACTTACATTCAGAAAAGAATAAAGAATACCTAATGTTTGAGTTTTCTCTGGCCTCCGGAGAAAGCTCAAGGTTGTTTATTATCATTGAAAGCCTGGAGGAGGCGGGAGATGCCATCTTCATCGATATCCTTTAGGCTAGCCCTTCGGTGCTTAGCCACTTCAATTTGTTCCCCCAGGTCTGCAATATTATCCTTAAACTCATTAGCCATTTTTGCCGCATCATGGCCACTAAGTACCATACGTGTTAATTTCATCATTTGGGCACCATCTATCCCCTTCGGGGATTGATATTAGAACTTCATCATTTCATCAAAACTCCCCAAAACTGAGTCCTCTAACATGCATGTATCTGTACTGAGGGGGTCAGCCATGGAAGTATTTGCTACAAAAGACTTGTATAAATTGAAACAATATTTTACTATATTGACTTTATCTTGTAGAGTCCCTACGATTTGCTCAGTTACCTCCAATGTGAGGTCAAGTCTGGAGTGTTGGATCCTCACAAAATCAAATGATTCATCCCCCAGAATTCTGGATTCAGAAATCATTTCCTCTCCCAAGCCAAGGAGTTCTTCAAGTTCCACCTTCCATGCTTGATAGTTTTCGATATCACCCTCCCACAGGTCAATAAGAGTCTCTGCCTGGTGTAGAACATGCCAGGCCATATATAAGTCTAGAAGGGTGGATACCAGGAAACGCCAGGTGTTTCCTATTTGAAGGGTGACCCACTCATTGATTGCCTCGGCCTTCTTCTTCATTGTTCATAGGGAGTCTATGTCACTTTGCGGTAAATCTTTAGAGGTGGAAGCAAGCTCGGTAAGCAAGCCCATAAGGTTTGCATTTTTTGCCTTTTCTATTTTGAGCCTTTGGGCTTCCTTTTCATAACAAGATTCCACTTCCCTAGCTACCTCCTTTAGCAAATCTACCTCACCCTATTTTCCCCTTTTTCCCAATGATACCTCTACAACACTATAATCTCCGGGATCTGCGGTTGCTTCACCGACGCCTAGGGGAGGTGTCGCCACAATGGCAACTGTTTCTCCACTCAGCCCGGTTCAAAGAGTATGAACCATCCAATATTTCTTGGCCTTCGGTGGGGCCTAGACCTGAGCCATCATTTTAGCCAGGGAGAGAGGAGTTCTGAGAGTGGATGGAGCTTTTCTTTTTCCGCTCTCTACTAACCACTAAGGTGGCAGGGGTGGGTTTTCTGCTAGAGTCTGTTCTCTTGGTTCTTCCCTGGTGTCCTGTGGCTATTGTTCCTCAGTGGTGGGGACCTCATCCATCCCTGCCCTATGTCTTATTCTTCATTAGCAATATCTACCTCAGCAACATCCATCTCCTCAGCCTTGTTCTCTATTTCTATTGCTTCGTCTGGACTTTTATCAGCTTCCTCGGGGATTTCCTCTTCATGCTTCTCTTCTTGTTGCTCGACCTCTACAGTTGGGGCCTCTTCTTCTGTTGGCACATCCTATGGCAGTAGGGGAGGTACTAGGTAGAGATTTAAATTTTGGGCTGCGGTAATTACCTTTCCAAAGGTCACTCTAGAGAGTGGTGCTTGGAATGTGGTGGCTGGGGTTACGATTATTCCCCAAGGTCTGGTTCCCTTAATAGATGTCATTTTCTCATTCTGCCTTTTTTGGTCCACCCCTGGATCTTGCGTCTCTAGAGCCTCAGAGGAAATCTCTGGCTCTAGGTCCCTTTCCTCTATCTATTTTTCCTGATCCTACACAGGCTCTTCTTCCACAGCTTCTTGATCTGCAGCTTCTTGCTCTGGGATTTCTGTCTCCCTTTGTCTGGTGTCCTCCTGGAGATTTCCAAACTCGTCAGTTGCAAAGACATCATCAAATTCATCCTGCGGAGGGGGATAGGCTGGGACTTTGGTAGGCTCTATTTCCTTCTCCGACTCTGGGGAACTGTAAGAGAGGATTTCTACTTGTTGGGTCTGGGGTGTTCCCAACCTCGGCTCTGCCTTAGGCTTTTGGTTAAGCCTCTTCTTTCTTTAGGTAACCAAGGGTGGCCCCACATCCCTTTTTGTTGTTGCTTCTATGGGATCCACCCCCATTGCCTTCACCATTAAGGCTACCAGCGATGGGGAGGAAGAGGGATGAATTGGCCCGGCCATTAGTACTGGAGTGGCCAACCGTGTGATTAATTTCTCCCTCATTTTTTGGGAGGCTACCACTGATTGTTTTATTTGTTCTTTTATGGGGACTTCTTACGTAGGAGGGGTCGTATCTATCCCTTTTCCTCTATCTACTCTTTGCAAAGAATTCCCAGCCCCGCAATCAATTTTGGTGCTGGCTGGGCTACCCGGTGAGTACTTCGAGAGACAACCTTCTTGAAGTAGGCATGACTCCACTTGACCACCTCTCGAGTGAAGTCCTCAATTTTAAGCCCTTCTTGGGCATCCCAATTTATTGTTGGAAGGGTCATTGTATCGATCCCCTTTTCCTTGTACTGTGGATCGATAGTGGGGGCGGCTTGTAAGAAGTCCTCCAGGAACCTCCAGAGCTCCAACCTTTGCATCATACCTGCCATCATCCTGACGTAGTGCCGGCTCTACACCTCCACATTGTCTTCACAATCTACCCAGAAATCCTCCATATGGTCATGATGGGGCTCTGAATCTCAGGGAAGTGCCGCTGCAATCTTACCATACGGATCAAAATTTTTCTACACCAAGTAAAATTCTTCCAAGTTGTAGCTTTTTAGTTCATTATCCACCTCCTTTGCAATGGCCAGGCTGCATGAGTAGTTCCCATAGATGATTGGGAACGGAGTGTTGGGCATCTTCTTCAAGGCAAAGAGTGCATGCACCTCCATTATCTACCTGTAGTATTCTAAGAGCACGATCTTGTCCCCACTGTGTTTGGGCAACAAGTAGGGTTTCTTGGAGAAGCCGGTGACCCTAATATAAGTGTGCTATTAGAAATGGATGTAGTAGTGTCTATAACTCTAGACCAAATTCATCGCCTTTAAGGATAGGTGGTATCTTGCGTCCCGGGTGGGTGTGAGCAGGTGATAGTAAATGAATGCATCGTTTACCTGGCAAAAACTGGGGAAGCTGGCCTCCCATTAAACCTATGGGAAATGGTCCCATGGTGCCTTTTTTACCAGGCCAATCCTGAGTATGCCATGTGTAAGTAGGCCATGGATGTGGGGCCTCTGTTGCGCCAGGGCCCACAAAACATAGGAAGTCATGTAAAATTTCTTCTTCCTAGCCAATTGAAGGAACTGGGAATCGACATGGTTAGAAATTATGGCTACCCAGTCAAATTATCCTCCCTTGGTGGAGATGCCGAGGAGGAAGTAGTACATCCATTTAGCAACTTCTTGGGTAGAGGGCTGCCCAAAGACCCGTGCCAATGCTATCATTTGCATCTGAATGCTCTCTTTGAACTCAGACCTAGGAATTTCTATCTTCATCCTCTTGGGGTCCCTCTCTGGAAGCTTGACCCAATGGGTGTTCATGTATACCTGGGTGACATCCTCCAACTGTGTGAATTGGGCCAAGGCATCTGACCTTGTAACCACAGAATCCTTGGTGAATTGAGGGATCCCCAGACCTACCTGGAATGTGTCAGGGTTGAGGGATACCAGAGGAGTAGGGTATCTGGTTGGTTCGACAGCTACGAGCATAACAAGCCGAATAGAAGAGTTGTAATTGGTGGCCAGTGTTAGGATAAGCTCTAGAGATTATACAGAGCATGAGAAACAAGCTGCCTTAAGGATCTCAGAATCCCCGACATTGATTACTAGCTGATCTGCAGCCTGTCGCTGGATGTACATGATTTTCACTAAGGCCTGCATTTTTAGCCATGTCTCGACCCTAGTGTCGGTAATAAGCTTAACTTTGGACTCGATCTTTGAGCCCATAATAACACTATCTTACACGAACTTCATGGTTAGGGGCATTTTCTCCAGGGCCTTTTGTATTTTGGATTTTATCGCCGCCCTGGTAGCCGTCACGGAAGGTAGCTCTGGACTTCTGGGTGGAGAGGATGAAAATGCCTCAGACATGTTTGGGAAGCATACTCCAGAAACCTTCAAGGCAAAGCAACCGTTAGAATGTATTAACAAATAAATACTCTGGGGTCCAGAGATCTTACCACCGTGATGCCTATTTTTCCTGAAAAGTTATTTTCATTCACAAAAATCCTAAAAAGTACACGCATTACATAAACTTAAGAATTTGATTGAATATCCAGGTCTGGGGATCTGATCACACTTGGTAAAGACATAGGATGGGTGATGGTAGGAGACCTGAAGCCCAGAGAAGTAACCATTGGTGAGGATATGTAAAAAGGCAAAGCCCATGTGGGCGCCACGTACATAGGTATTAAATAGGAGTTATGGCAATGACGGTGGAGCCAACTGTCTGAACACGCAAAAAGTGAAGGCCACTTGGATGAAATTAATTGTGTGCATGAGACATAAATGAGGGTATGGCTGGTTTTATGGAGGAGAGGGAAAATTGCCTGTTTGAAACCAGCCGAGAGCCAAGTTTCAAACAGGTGGTTTTCTGCCCCAAAATGAATTTACGAGCGGAAAACTAGTGACACAGCTGAATCGACCACCTTGCTAAGCTACCCAAAAGGATATACATGAAATATACATGAAGAGCTAAGGGATATATACATGGGAATGAAGGGATATACAAAAAATATATACATATATACACCGCAAAACAACATCCGCTAGAAACCAGGCAAGGCATAGAGTATACACAACTTTCTACATAATCTACAAACCAGCCACTTCTGCCTAGAGGGTGGACAACCCTCTGGCAGAGCTGACCCACCAACAGGTGGAAGACCTAAAAAATAAAACAAATAGAACCAAAGGACAACAAACGAAAATAAGACAGAAGAAACACTAGACAAATGAAAAGAAAATGGGCGGGAACAGAGACACCAACCTGAGAATGCTGAAAGGTGGAGTAAAGGAGGAAGTTACCATGGGAGCTCTGCAACAGCTATAGCTACCAATTGATCACAACCCGACACTATGAAGCACTCACAATCGCCTAAGAAGGATGGAAGTGTTAAGCATTGATTATCGTTAATTCTCTGCAAATCGCTCTGTAATCGCTCTGAAATTGCTCTGACTACTTGAGTATTTTAATCACAGTAAATCTAAAAGTGATAGCTAACATCTATTTATACCCATGGTAAAAAGGTGATCCACCTTCTTCTGGCAATCTTTGGACAAGAAAACCTCCGGACCCCGGGGATTCCCCGCGACGATCATCTTAAGAACATCGTGGCGAAGAATCCCGGAGTCCAGAATCCGGCTCCCAACAGAGAACGACCTCCGGGACTGGAGTCTCAGAGATGAGAAACCAACCAAAAAAAACACAACAACGGGGAAGAAAAACCCCGGAGAAAGAAAAAAAAAGGGGGAAAGACAAGGCAAGAGCCGCAAGCAAACACAAAACCAACAAAAGAAGAAAGAAAAAAAAGAAAGAAAGAAAAAAAAGGTGGGACCCAACATTTTGCACACAAAATGTAGGGACGGGGATGCAGGGCATAACAGAAGGATTTGAGCATCAAATAGCTTTTTATAGTAAATATCTCCAAGCTGCACAACTAAATTATGAGATACTGGAGAAGCAGACATATGCTTTAGTGAAAGGAGTCAAATCTTTAGACCATATTTGTTCTATGCTAAGGTGCAAGCATATGTCCCTCACTCAGCAATAAAGGATATTCTTATTTAGTCATAAGTGACTGGAAAGAGATGTAAGTGGATAAATATAATTTATGAGTTTAATCTTGAAATCTATATTACAAAGCTAATAAGAGGTTGGGGTTTGGTCAAACTTATGATAGAGGATAAATTGGATTTAGTACAAGTGAATGATATAGAGACACATGATCAGACAGTGACAAGTATAGAAAGACAACCATTTTATGCTAATATTGTGTACTTTTTAAAGAATGCCAACTGTCATGATGCTCTGACTACCAATCAAAAGAGAAATCTCAGATTGCAGGCTCAAAAATACACCTTAGTCAAAGGATATTTGTACTAGAAAGTCAGAAATGGTGTATTATTGTTATGTTTGGATCAGAGCCAATCTGAGAAAGTTTTAAGTGAGATGCATGCAGGGGAGTGTAGATGTCACTTTTCTACCAAGACCACTGCCCACAAGATTTTAAGGGATGGATACTATTGGCCTTGTTTATTTAAAGATACATATGCATATGTCAGAAAATGTGAACCTTGTCAGAGGTTCTCAAATAAGCTCAAATTTTTAGGAGCCCTATTATTAAACCCAGTAAGTATTAAAGCCCCTTTTTCTATGTGGGAAATTGATTTTATTGGTTACTTTGCAGAAAAATTCAGTGGAGGACACAATTGGATACTGGTAGCCACTGATTATTTTACAAAGTGGATTGAAGCCATTCATACAAAAAAGGCAACAAGTAAGGTAGTCACTAAATTTTTAATGGAGAATATTCTGACTAGATTTAGTGTACCTTCAAAGTCAATAATGGATAATTCCATGTGCTTTAGATTAGATGTGATGAAATAGTTCTGTGAGAAATATGGGATCATAATGTCATATTCATCCCCATATCATCCACAGGCAAATGTACAAGTTGAACCAAGTAATAAAAGTATATTGAAGATATTGAAAAGGATTCTTGAAAATAATAAGAGAGTATGGCATACCAAACTAAGGTTAGCAATCTGGGTTGATAGAATAACAATTAAGAAGGCCATTGGTAAGTCACCATTTTAATTGGTATATGGTTTACAGTCAAAAATGCCTATAAATAATTTTTTACCAGTATATCAATTCATGCAAGAAGAGCAGTTAGATGTTTCTGACAACATGCATAATAGAATGATTGAATTGGTAGAGTTGCATGAAACAACAAGAGATAGCTAGAAGAAAAACATTAAATTAAAATAGAACAAGTAATATTTGCTTGACAGAAAGGCTACTGATAGAAAATTCCAACCAGATGACCTAGTTCTTCAATGGAATGTGGGATCAGAAGATAATGGAAAGCATAAAAAATTAGAATCCTTATCGCTTGGGCCATTTTTTATTTCAAAAAGCTTTGGAAAAGATTCCTATTTACTGAAGAACATGGATGGAGAAGGTTTTGAATTTCCAGTGCATGGGAAGATTCTGAAATCCTTCTTCAATTGAAAAAATAAATTTTTTACGCACAAGTAAGTATGTATTATATTGTATATAATCTCTTTCAATTGTGTGTTTCCCTTAAGATGTAGTTTATTCTACATCAAATAAGAGGTCTGCAATCAAAGATTCTGAGATTCTTTGCCATAAATTGGTGTTTAGCCATCCTCAGATAGAGCCACTGTTGGTTGTATTTCCTGTTTTTGAGTTCACCCTAAATTTTTTTGAAATACCTATCTTTCCTATGCTTAGAGGGTCAAAATTCATGTGCCAAATTACTTGTTCACCTCTGAAAGTGTTGATTTTTCTCAAAACCAAGTTGAAAAGGCCAGAAACCCTAGCCCCTAGTCATTTCTAGTCAAAGAATGCAAGCAAGCCCTAATTTTCTTAAACGGGTTCTATTTTGAAGTTACTTTTGGAACTTAAGACTTAAAATTTCATGTGCTTAAAAGGGTAGTCATTGAGTTTGATGAAAGAAAGAGAATATTCTAAAAGTTTACGAGACTTAGTAAAATTCTTTGTCATGTTATTTCTTAATGGAAAATAATATTCTTTAAAGATTGCGAGACTTAATGATGACCCTCCATTGAGAAGATAGATCTAACGGTGGTCGGGTAATCTCTTAATATCATCAGAGTTAGTGATTTTATCTCATGACTTTGAGTTTAGTCAATCGCATTGTCTCCAAATATAACATATGGTTATGAGTTGAGCCCAAGTGCTAAAGTTTTACTTTTGTTGCCAAGTCTCTTGATCTGATATGAGTTAAATGAAAGAACCAAAGATTATGTGACAACCGTTCATCTCATTTTAAATCCAATGGTGGATGGAAAGTTTCCTGATAAATCCATGGTTTAAAATTTATCCAGCGACATGGAGATACAACAGTCACTAGGTCTCTAGATAAACTTAGGTTGATAGTCAGTTTGGAAACAGTCTTGTCACTAGCTCTTAGAATTAATGATGAGTTAAGTAAAGTGTTGAGATACTTGGAGACAATTGTTTGATCAGAGAGAGATCTCATGGATAGCATGAAGTCGCTTATAAGATTTGAAAAGTTAGAAATAATTTAGTGATCATGAGATAAGAAATAGTATTGAGACACATAATTAAATATGATAAAGATAAAGGGTATAGTCAAGTGTTCTCTAATAAAAGTTTGATTAAAATTAAAACATTTGGTGATTATGAGATAAAGAGTGTTATCGCTAGGTCTCATAATGTTTTAGGGTTTACATAAAAGTTGATGAGACTTAACAGGAACCATTAGATATTTCCAAGATAGATCCAATGGTTGTTGGGGAGTCACCAAATAAGATATCCAAGTGAACTTTCTTCTAGTGACTAAGAGAGTGAGGGGAATAGAGGCTAATATTATTCAGTAGTCGTTAGGTCTCAAGATATTATAAAGTTTGATATAAATATTATGAGACTTAATACCAATCGTCAGATATAGAGGAAATGATAATCAATGGTAGTTGTGTTGTGTCTAGATGAAATTTGCATAGAATAAATGATTAAGTGATTGAGAGACTAAGTGCTTAATCGCAAGGTCTCATAATAAAAAATGAGTTAAGGTTTTGTTCTGGCAACATAGATAAGTAGTGGTCGCTAAGTCTCCAGATGTGACTCAAGGTGAAAGATGAGTTGAGAAAAGGCTTAGTCGCAATGGCTCCATAAAAGGAAAGGTTAAGTTAAAAGATCAGGAAACTTGGAGATAATCGTTGATCAAGAGTTTAGTCCTATGGAAGTCACTAAGTCTCTTGAGGGAACTACAGTTATAAAAAACATTAAGAAACAAGGAGATGACTCAGTCACTGAGTCACTAGAAGTCAACTAGAGTTAAATACAGACTTTTTCAATGATGCCATCATCGACAATTATTGACCAATCAGGGTACACAGATTTTGACAGATGGGAAAGTAGCTCTAATATGATTTAATGTAGCCAATCAGATATCATTTTTAATTTTATAAGGTTTTATATGCAAAAACACTCATGAGAAATTGATTGCCTGACAGTTTGAATGCCATGGATAAAACTAGAAATTGATGTCACAGTGCATGGAACTAATGGTAGAAATGGCTAAATTGTAAGTTTACCAGCTCAAAGAGACATTTGCATGGAATTCTCAATTATAAGTATACTTGTCCATTGTCATTTCATCTATACCAAGCTTTTGATTTCTCAAAGAGAAGAGTTCATAGATATTTTAGTTTTTTCTAAGAAAGGTTGAAATTTCTAGCAGTAAGTGATTCAGAGAGGTGTTTTCCTATTTTAGAGTTCAAAAAAGATTGTAATTGACAGTGTTCTAAGAGTTCTCAATTGCATATTTCAGAAGGTTTTGTAGTTGGTGGTAATGGTTTCCAGTGATTATTTTTATTTCAATATTGGTAAAAGAAAGTTGATAGAAACAAATAACCAAGATGAGCCGAGCAGTAAGTGTAGCTTCTACCAGTGGGCGGAGTGAAGAAATGGATGATGAAGCAAAGGGAAAGATAATTTTTTCAAACAAATTTCTACAATTACTACTAGGCTCAACACAAAATAAGAAGTTAAAAGATGACATGTTGGTTGATGACCTAGCATACATCCCAGATACTAAAACTCTAGGTTCATTAGGTTATGTTAGGGATTTTTCTTGTATGAACCATAATGCTTGAAATGTCTATTTGAACCCTGTACCTTCTAATTCTAATTCAGAGACAAGAAAAGCCTAATTGCTAATGACTGGATAAGGTCCTTCTTCATTTTTGAGCTCCATAAATACTTAGGCAGGTTTTACCTCTTAAGATTGCTGTTTACACAGTATTTGTTGATGTGGACACTAATTAGCTATGTATCTTTATTGGACCAACTTATGAATTATCTTGCTGATGACCAAGCATAACCATAAACAAGATGTTACCATACAAATCATAGTGATAAACATAACAATAACCAGTGATACATGGATTCTCATCCTTCTTCCTTTTCTTGTAGGAGGGATAACCTAGTTGATTCACTCTTCAAGGAATCAATAATATGGACAGTGTCCTGCTGACAGAGGTCCTTCACAAGTTCAGCTTCTATATTCTTAGTAACAGATTATTTTAATTGATTTGGTTTTGATAACCTAGAATATCTCAGACACAGATAGATAATCAGACTATTTTCTGAACCAGTGCCTATCCTTTGGGCTGCAAAGTCAATAATAAGCAAAGGTATCACAGAAACAAAATAAACTGAACTGCCTTACAGTTCAAACAATTAGGATAGGTTGCCTTAAAAACTATCTTGTCACCTCAAGACTATTGTATCAAATCCTTAACAAAGTAGTATGCTCCTTGAAATTACTTACAATATTTAAATCTTTCCTTGAAAGAAACTTGTAAACAATTAAATGGTTACCTTATAACCAAAGTGTTACTGAATATGTGATAAAATTTAACACAGAAAAGCATACATACAAGGTAAAGAGACAACAGTAGAAAAGAGTAAAATTGCACCGTATATTGTTTATGTGATCTAGCTTGTTGTACATGAAAGATTATACAGCTTAGAAAGATAGATAGAAATCCAGAAGATCTAAATTCTGTGATATATTATCTCTTCTTCACAAACTTGTTCCAAAAGATCAAAAAGCCTTTAACTATTGCAAGTCTTATGATATATATAGATTCTAGACCATCTTGGAATCCCTAAGGATGCAACAAGCTTCGGATGGTCTCAAAACCCTAACCCTAAAAATACAAGAGAGACAAAAGAGAGAGAGAATAAGCGGTGAAGTGACTGAGTCAAAAAGGTAAAATTAGATATCTCTTGTTCCTCTCCCGACCTTGCGACTGCAATTTGATTTGTAGATGGTAGTTGGTGTAGTTATGCGAAGTCCTGGTAGTTGTTCTTGCTTGCTCACCTACATCTCCTTTTGAAATAACTATCCATCTTGTCTATGAATAGTACAGCACCAAGTGTTACCTCATTCATCATCCAAAATTTCTTCCTCTACCATAGGCTTCTTTTTCTTCAGTGTTGTCATGACTTCCCATGCCTTTACTTCATCGTCTGTTGGCCAATTGAAGTCTTGGGTACTTTGTACCTGCACCTTTTGTCTGTCCCATCTTACATCGGTGATGTTTTTGA
>MU223266.1:2067502-2092953 GCA_018584345.1 Thuja plicata
CCAGTACTCTGCAAAGGGCATAGGCATTGTACTTGATATAAAAATGTAGGTCCTTGTAATAATATGGATATGGTTCAGCCTTAGGACCTAAATGATCTCTCAATTCTTTTGGCATATGCTTCTGTAAAAAGCTCCTTGCAATTCTGGCTTTGCACTATACCTCTTTTCTTGCCTTTTCATGTCAATTTTGGTAGACATGGTACTGAATAAGCCAAAGGCTTGCATGAAAGAGTTTCTGTTTAAAATTAACAAGGCAGTGCCATCATCCCTTTTCATGGTCTTTGTGAGGGCATCATAATGATTTTCCAGGTCAAGAAATAAGTCAACATCTAGAAACACATCAGGAACTAATAACCTACCCAGACCACACATCCAAGGGTTTGAAATAGGGATAGGCTTATCAGAATTTTTATAAAAGTATGCAAAAAGAGAGTAACCTGTTGTGCCCGGGGTTGCAGCATCTCTGATGTTCATGAAGTCATCCTTAAAAACACCTGCATCAATCTTCCTATTTTGTGTTCAACCTGGAAAAAGCTGGAGAAATTCATCAGAGAAGCTCGATTTTCCTTTTTGTTCTTCTCCACTGCCTCCACTTGTTGAAGCGACGCTCACAGCCCTACTCATATCTGCAAGCACCTTGAATTTCTTTCCTTCAATCGATATTGGAACAAATCTAATCTCGAATATCAGCTATTTTCTCTGAGCAAAATCCTCTACAAATTTTTAAAAATCTCTAATCACTGTGGATACACTGCAACTGCTCAAAATATCACCTTTTACTGAAAACAAGCAAATTGGCTCTGAAAACTTGGACACACGGTGAATAAGAATGAATGCACTATCATCTATTTATAGCCATATGGTTCAGAGTACATAGCTCATAATTCAGAAATGTCAGTTTGGCCATTAAGTTGCCATGCCGTGAACTTTGAAAAACCTAGCCGTAGTTGCACGAAGTTGACAGGAAATCAAAATTTCAAATATGAATCCTTGGCGCAATCATAAAATGTTTAAGATAGCTAACATGTCATCTTCTGATTCATTCTCTGTCATACATCTCAGCTACCTTTTGTGCATAGTAATCAACATTCAAGCTTCTGATTGGTTGCCGAGTGATTCATCCCATCATTTCAACCACCTGCCACCACTTTTTAGATCTCGTAATCAAGCGACCACGCGACTGTAGGAAGTCTCTTTGTCGCGAGCCCTTGTCTTTAACCATGGTTTGATCTCCAGACTTCTCGACAATGTATTTTCTTATCCCGGCTAACCCAAGTCCATCTGGCGATCTTGCGACATAACTGAAATCAAAGTCACATGGAGTTATCCTTAACTCATCTTTCTTTTCTAGACTTGGCGACTAGCCGTTACTATTAACCTTTACGGTTATCTCCTTGTCACTGGATGCTCATGTTCTATTTTAAGACCTCACGACAGGCCTTAGTCACCCAGTCAGGAGATACCTTTAACTTTTCCTCAACATATAGCACATGCCTTTTCTCTGTTTACAACGACTTTGCGACATACCCTAATCGCCAAGTCGGGAGGACTCTTCTCCTGGGACACTTTTCTCTCCAGACATCGCGACCACCATCAGATCTTTTCATTCCTTCATCCAATGGCTGGCGCGTAATCGCTATATATTTTTACATGCCGTTAAATCTTTCAGAGACTTCATGACCGAAGGCAACATACCCTAATCTTGAAATCGCTCAATCCTTTTCTCTCTTCTGGCGACCTCCCGACAACCACTTACTTTATGACAGATGTCACCTGCTCACTGATTCACTCAATGCATACTGAAGAGCTGAGTCATCATTCTATTCTGGTGACATCCCGACTGAGTATTACTGCCAACTTCAAATGGTTAGTCGTGTAGTCTGGGTTGTTATCTCTTAACCACCATCCCATCCTGAGACCACGCGACTGAAGGAAAACTTAACCGTGAACCTTGGGCTGATCTGACGACAATGTGACATGAAGTAAATCGCGAAGTCTGAGAACATTTGTCATAACTGCTGATTTCTCTTGCGATCACCTGACTAACAGTGGGTCCCATTTTTCATAAAGCTTATAACACAGATATCCTGTGACTACCCGACTAACAATATATCGCTAAGTCTCAAAAGGCTAAAGGAATATTCTATTTTGTAACAAGACTATGTGACATAAAGGAAAAGCAAAGTTGGGAGAGCATTTGGAATATTCATCCTGGGTAATGCGACAAGGTGAATTAACTTAAAGCACATGTCTTAAGTGATTTGAAAAAGTAACACTGAAACACAAGACATGACCTATGGTTTTTAAATGCATCGTTTTAACACTTGGATACTTAGGGTTTTCAGGGTTTTGCAATTTTGGCAAGGTTTAAGCATGAAAACCTAAAATTTTCATAGGGCAAGACAAGAAACAAGGCGAAGCAACAAAAATAGGAAATACAACCAACTGGTTACTCCCTCTTTAACTATTTTTACAATAATTCTTATTAAGATATGCCTATTTAAAACCCTTGGACATGTGGGTTTTCTAGGTTAATTGTACCTGATGTATTTGTAGATGTTGACCTTGTACTGGCCTTAGCAAACAATTATGATGAGCTTTCTAAAACAATCAAGAAAAGTGATGGTACTATATTGTTATCTTTAAATAGGAATTCATTTATGAAAGCTTTCAATCTTTACTACCCAATGGCAACAGAAATAGATTTAAGGAAACAAGAGGCTAGATATGAGAAGCAAGCTGAGGTAGTTAAAGGCCTAGTACAAAGACACATTCCTAGGAAGACCAAGAACTATATTGCCCCCATGCATGGACTTTCTCCCTATGCCTATAAGGATCTGAACCATTATATCAAATATATTGTCTTTGCACTCTGCAGAGTACTTGGAAGGGACGGAGGTCAGAGAGAACTACTACAGATGTTCTGATGATAACCCTAGATTTGCAGGATATTCATATTAGCACAACCTATGATTATATCTAGTTTATAATCAATAAGATGCATGAGGGGTTTATGGCTATAAAAATAAAGGAGAAGGAGCACAAGTTCTTACATTACTCCATTTTAATGCATTTAATAATGTACTACAACTACCCTGTTATGAATTTGGATAATTTAAGGCCACAAAGAATGCACCACGGTCAGCCTAACTATATCTAGTTTTGGATAAAAGTTTGGAACTACACTGCTAGGGATTGTAATTTTTGTGCATTTGAGAATTGGATAGTTTATCCATTATTGCAGTGATTGGGGGTAAACAAGACTAGATTGTCAATAAAATTACTCCAATTACTAATGCCTTGTCAGTATGTAGACAAGTGGACTGGAGATCACAACTAGGGTGACTTCTCCCTGTAGTAGAAATTTACCATAATCAGAGTGTAAGTATGTACACATCCACCACATGTACTCCCATTTCATGTCCCTGATAGAATTGAAGCTATGGAGTTTATTTGGAAACTTATGTTGACAGATAAGGAGCATCTTTCTCCTCACAGGAAAGGAACATTCATTCCTAGGTAGTTCAAGGTTTATCAGTTTACTATTGGCAAGAGGGCCATAGATCTAGTAGACAGCTGGCTAGGCCATTATAAGATGGCTGGAACATTATATAGATATACTGATACAGAGGCATTCATTGCAAGTGCCAAGAAACTCCTAACCCCCACTATTCCTTACTCTTATGAAAATGAGGAATGCATAGAGGAAGATGCTATAAAGAATATTTTTGAGGATGAGAAGGTGATCTCAAGAGAAAAAAAATCAAGGAAGTAATGGACTTGGAAAGACAGGTAAAGAGAAAAGGGGACTTGGAAAGACAGGTAAAGAGAAAAGGGTTATCATTTGGTGGTTTCTTTCCTGATGTACCATATTTGAAAAAGATAGATGAAATGATTAAATCTCATACTTTCTTATGCAACCAATTGGAGGAAGCACTTGTAGTCCCTGAAAAAAGTTAGCTAGAGCACTCTGAGTTAGAGTATGATTATGACAGTGGTGAGGGCTATCCTTCACCCACTACCTATCCAAATTATCAAAAAGTTGCAAGAGAGTAGGTAGTTGAAGGAGAAAATATTATTGACCTGACAAAGCTCCCAAAAATAAAGGTTACTAATGAAGCTTCACTCAAAAATAAAAAGGTTGAAATTGGAGAGCCTTCCCAGGCATTAGTCTGTGTAAGAAGAGAGAAGAAAAAGGATAAAATTAGTGCCCTTATTCCTGGAAATAGGCCATATGACCATTTATTGAGAAAGGAGATTAGAAAGGGAAAGAAAATACAACAGGATGGAGAGGAGAATGTTGAATTGCCTCTTCAAGCATGCATTGATGAAAGGATCATTCATCAACAATAATTCTTGAATGATGATAATTTCATAAAAACTAAAGAATTTAATAATTTCCTTAGGTCACATAAACAACAGGAAGTTAAGAAACAACTTTAGATAAATGGAGGAGAGCCATTAATAGAAAAAGCCTTATTAGCTATACAGAATTATGATCCTGAAATAGAGGATATTTCTCCAGAAGAAGCAAGAAAAATGGTTAAAGCTAGTGGTATGCTACTTGTTGAGGGCTGGGATTTAGCCTCAGCATTCATTATTGACCAAATAAGGAAGAAATCAGATCTAAAATTGTCATCAGAGGTCCAGGTGGGTGAATTGATAAAGGGATTTGGTTATGATCCAAAGTTCCAAGTTGTTACTGTGTGGAGCCTAGCTCCTAAGGATCAGAAGCCAACTTTGATAAATATTCAAGAAAGCATGGTTGGTAATCAAATGGTGTGGTCTGTGAATAAAACAAATGACATGGAAATATCACAAGTGTAATCACATTTTTCTCAACTGAATGTGGCAAAAATAGAGTAGATATCTCAAAGATATAGTACTCTGATAGAAGAGACCACTACTCTTGCAATGGATAGGGAGTTGTGTCAGATCAAGATCTGTGCTTTGGAGAAAACAATTAGAGAGTTAACTCATCAACTAATGGAGAAACCTAAGGTCATTCTAGCACCACCAAAGTATGTTGCACATGAAGAGGTTCAAATAGAATTCATAGGGGATGACACTGAGATAGAGCAACAAATCACATAGCACTATGAAACAGTCTTAGGGGCATTAATGAGCATCTTCAAGCACAAGATTGATATTTTGAAGGATAAGACTGATTTGATTTTTAGTGCATATAATAAAATTCCTATTTTACATGCTGAGGTAATTAATCATATTGCTATTTTAAACCCATATTTTGGGACATGGTCTAGTAAGACACAGTTATTTGAGAGGTTAGCCTCTTTACAACCATATAGAAATGATTTTCTAGAGATAGTTACTGAGGTTGGAGATTAAATAGAAAATATAAATGTAACTTTGCCTTTCTTCAAAGGCACGTTAAATCTGATTGAGTCCAAAATGAATCTCCTTGGATTTGATTTCAATAAATTTATTCCTCCAATAAAGGGAGATGACATTCAGATCAAAGCTTTGGAGATATGGAGAAAAGAGTTTGATAGTAAGTTTCCTAAAAGGGAGGAATTTATTAATGATAATGCAGAGTTAGACATGGAGTGCTACAACAAAATTTTGGATGAAGATTTTAAGGCTGAGACTAACATCAATAAATTTATAACAGATGTCAAAAGTATAACTGATGGTCAGTGGAAGAGGCAGAAAGCACAACTAGAGAGCATCTAGAATTTCAAATGGCCTATTGAAGATGATATATCAGCATGGGACACACTAACAAAACCAAAAAAACAAGAAAGTTTTTGTAGAGGACATTGACCTCATTGATTAAGAATAGAAGGACACCTGGCACCTGCTCTTTGAGCACAGGGAAGTTAGCAATCCTAAAATACTAGTGTAGGCTAGCCTAAAATATGGTCACTAGATCTCAATATAATATCAAATGCTATCTTGGAAATCTGCAGACAAAGGTGTCAGAGCTCACAAGAGGACAAAGTGCAAATATGTTTTCATTCTACAAATTTGCCCATCCACCACTTGGGGATTTCTTGTATTTTGTCTTTACTATGTTTTTAGGGTTAGGTTTCCAAATCATCTGAATCTTGTTGCATCCTTGTCAAAAGGATTCCAAGATGATTTGAGACTATATATGTAATTGTAACCTTTTTGTAAGGAGGGAGAGTTGGAAACTTTAATAGAATTACAAGGCATACTCAAATTGTGTCTGAACCTTTGTACTATTTGTCTATCTAATGTATTTGATGTTTTAAGACATCAATATAAATATCTTGCAATCTCTTTTCTGAATTTGAATTGTCTCTTTACATTTTTGTTACTTTTCTTGTGTGTTTATCTATAAGGCATTTAAGCACACTGGTCATAAGGTCATTATGTAGTTACTTGTAAGTCCCTTCAAGGAAGGATTAAATTGTTTCAAGTAACCCAGGGAGCGTAGCATTAGTTTGAGGATTGGATGATAAATTTGTAGGGAGAGGAAAGTTTATAAGGTATTCTATCTTTGTTGCAAGTGTTTTATTGATTACCTTACTATGGATTTATACAAGATATTGACTCATAGCCCAGGCACTAGGCACTAGTTCTATGTTTGCTATGTAATCTATTCACAATCCAATATTTTCAAATTATTTAATCATATACACTATAGGACAGATAATTCCATCGAAGTGATTGTATTCCTAGGGTACAGTTCCATTTTTTGATTCCTTGAAGAGAGGATCATTAGGTTGCCCCTCCTAAAATCAAAAGGAAGAAGGATGAAAATTCTTATCTCATTGGTTTATGTTATCAAGACCATAGCCTGGCTTATAGTACTTTTTTTAAAATTAATCATTGCAATCTCTAAAGTATCTTATAATTTTTTATAGTGAGGTCAGAAGTAACATACCAGTGAATGAACTAATCCACTAAATACATTGACTGAAGAATCAATAATCAACCATAGGTAAAACCTACCTGAGTTTGTGGAACTCAAAAATGAAGGAGGTGATAATAGATATCCCTAGTGTTATCAAATACCTCATCAATTAGTCATTCTCTTACATAAAAGGGAGTTTTCACTCAAGTATATAAGTATACTGTCATTTTAGGATTGTGCTGCAAGAAAAAGAGCTAACAACTCCCATTCAAGTTTTTTTTTTTTTTTTTATAGATTTTTCTTTCTTTCAAGATAAAAGTCATCTTCAATTTATAGAAAGATAGGCAAAAAGTGTTATTTTCTCGTATCTATCTTGATGTTAATGTTTTAATTTATGCTAAGGCATGTATTTTTAATAATGTAATGATGCAAATTAAACTACAAGAAAATGAAGTGTCTCTTGACATTGCCCACTTGCAAGATTTTATTTAGTATTGGGGAAATGTCTCATGTATAGTTTTTGGAGTGCCACTGGATCTTTCTATTTTTTAGTGATCAATATCTACCCCATGTTCATTGATGTGGAAAAAATTACTCTACTTTTCACTCTCATATTCAACATTCCTAGCCCCCTTCCCCACCTTATGGTAGGGGAATATACTTTGAGCATCATCACGTGGATTTTCAACCCCATGGTGGTTCATGTACTACTTGGCCTACTTACATTATGGTCCCTCCACTTTCGGTGGTTGTTGTTGGCAAAATTCTAGAGGAGACTCTGATTGGCCCACTTCTTCCACGTAGTTCCCATGGTTGGCTCTCGCTATTTCTCCTACTAGGAAGGACAACTAAGAAGAAGAGAAGATAGAAGAAGTGTTGGAATAATATACATATATGTGTTTCCATTATTGTTTTTTCACTAAGGTCAACATATTTCTCTATTTGAGATAGTATTCCTATGTTGTTCAGAGAACATTTTGGTTCAGTATTGATAGTGTGTTGAGTTTCCAAATCAACGAATCTATATGTTATGTAGAGTGATGTCTATATTTGATTCTATTCAACTTCTGGAGGCTCACAATGATGGTTTGAGTAAGTTATGGGCTTTTGTGTTGAGAATAGTATGTAGGTTATTCTAATGTGATAGTGTAACAATATTTGGATTTCCAGTGCTCAAAATTGCAATATTTTCTTATTTGGATCTAGTTAGCATATTTGGTACATTGATGTGTGTCTTCAACTCAATTAGTTCTTCATTTCAAGGTTTTCAAGCTATTTTTATTGATTGACAGAGGTTATTGTTTGTATTCCTGAGGGTTGCAATGATGATCCTGATAATTGCAATGATTTGAGTTGATGTGGATGTTTCTATGGTAATTCATGATTCTTCAAGATGTTTCTAGATCATTTTCCTATTTTTTTATTGGTTCACATTGATTGAGGTGATCTGATTTGGTATTTTGTGTTGGTGACTTTGTATTCTTCATATTTTTGGTTGACTTGGTGTTGTAGACTGTCATGAACTTTTGAGGCATATTTATTGGATGTTTAGCATGTTTGAGGATGGTTTTATTGACTCATTTTATGTCTTAGATGATATTCATTGGTTTGAATTCAATAACGTAATTGTGAGAGGTTATATTTTATAATTAGGTGGTGAGAGTGGAGTTGACCTTGTTGATTCTTCAAGGGTAATGATTTGTATAAATGTAATTGTATTCATTTATGGATCATGTGACAGATGTACGAATATTGCTTATATATTTTGAAGGAATAGAATTGGTTTGTAAAACAAATTTGTACTTCAATGGAATTGATCTAAGCATGTTAAAGTTGATAATGTATGATTTTTGTATTGTTTTTCATACATTTGTAAGCAAGTCATTCTTCCCAAGAAATACATTTTTTTTGTATTTTAGGTATTGAGCTCTAGGGAGTGTGCCTCAATGCATGTGCATTCCCATTATAATACTCCTAACGGGGCATAATTATTTTTATATATTGCATCATCTTATGGGTTCATCCCCACCATGGTTTTTCCCTTAATGAGATTTCCATGCAAAAAATATTGGTGTTATGTGTTCTTGTTGTGTTTTAGATTTGTGCTTCATTTTTTATTTATCAGATATGAAGTTAAAGTTATTTTTTTGATTAAATTGTGGGGTTTTGGAGATAATGAATCACAACCCCTTGCATATTAGTTATCTCCTTCCATATTTCAATCAATCTATATCAGATCTCAGTTCCTCTATGGAATCTTAATTGCTTGAGGTGATCTAGGATAGCAACCTTCAAGAAGGATAGTCTGGGATTTGATGGAACTAACTAATCTCTTTGGAAAGCTCACATGGAAATACATTTGATATGCACTAGTGAAGAGTATTTAGATATTACCCAAACACAATATATTTCTCTTGTAAATGTTCCTACTATTACTGTTGATAAAATGAAGAAATATGAATAGAATATCAAAGTTGAGGAAGCATTGTTGAGGGCCTTAACTGATACTGAGATGAAAAATGTTATGGAATTGAAGACTACTCATGGGATTTAGAAGAAGTTTGAAACAATCTATGAAGGTGATACTAATGTGAAGCTTGTGTAGTTGTAGATCCTAAAAGGAAACTATGAGACATTTAGAATGACTGAAGATGAGAAAATTACTTCCTACATGCATAAGCTAAATGAACTTAGTTGTATGATCAGATGTGTTGGTGGTCAAATGAATGAATCACATACTATTTCTAAAGTGAATATATATTTTCCTCCTTCCTACAATCATAAGGTCATTTCTATTGAGGATATCAGAATAGTGACAAATGTTACAAGATACATGTTGATTAACAAGATTTCAGCCATTGAGATGAGTTATTTTTGTGATGCCCTTATGAAATTTGAATTTACATTCAAATCTACTATTTCTAAGAATAACCAGAGATATGATCTAGGATAATTTCATACAAAAGTATCGAGCCCTTATTGGAAAGAGATTGCCTAAAGGTGTTGGTAATTCTGAAGGAATATTGCCTCTTAAATGTTTTTCTTTCAATAAGATTGGTCATTTTCCCTCAATATATCACGATAAAAAGTCTAAGTTTAAACCTAATAATCCTATCATTTAGAAGAGATGTTACTATGTTGGAGATGAAGGTATGACAGATGGTGAGTCTGATAAAGGTGGTTTAAGTGACAATGAATGGGTATTTATAGCTATCAAGGAAAAAGACGATCCTAAATATAAAAGTTGCATGAATTTGGAAAGATCTTTGGCTGCGCAAGTTGAAGAGAAATATGAATCGGTGACTGACAATAGATATTTGTAACACACGATTTGTGATAAGACCAAGTTTGTATGTTTTAAAAGGTATGATGGTGGTGTTGTAAGATTTCATGATGACACTCCTTGTTTGATCAGTGGGGGAGGATTTTTTTATTCTTGATTGTAATAGCAATATTGATGATGACTTATATGTTGAAGGTATTAAGCATAAGTTTTTGAATGTTGGATAGTTAATTGACAAAGGTTATGATCTACAATTCAAGAATGAAAATTGTAGAATTTTGGGAAGTTTGAGTGTTGAGAATTCCTAAGGTACAAAAGTAAAATGTTTAATGTCTTTCATTTGAATAGTGATGATAAAGTATTATTTATTTCTCAGATAGATGAAATTTTTTTATGGCATAAGAGGTTGTGTCAAATGAATTTTGATAATTTTTTGAAAATAAGATCTATTCAAGCTATGCGAGATCATTCTTAGTTATTAAACATACTAATGCTTTGTGTAAGGGATATCAGATGGGTAGACAAACAAGATATAATTTAAAGAAAAAACCTTGTTCTTCTAAAGTAATATTAGATCTTGTGCATAATTATTTATGTGGTCCATCTAGAACTAGAAGTTTTCAAGGTGACATATATTTCATCCTATTAATTGATGATTATTGAAGGATGACATGGGTTACTTTATTGAGGGAGATATCTAAGGCCCTATAAAATTTCAATATTTTCAAGGCTATGGTTTAGAAAAAGACATGTTTGAAGATGAAGTGTCTAAGATCCGATTTAGGTGGTGAATTCACATCCACTGATTTTAGTGAATTTTGTGAAGAGAATGGAATAAAGAGATAGATTTATACTCTAGGAACCCCACAATAAAATGGTGTAGTGGAGAGGAAGAAAAAAAAAACTATTATAGACACTACAAGGACAATGGTGATTGAAGTAAATGTCTCGCATGATTATTGTAGAGAATTTGTGAGTACTATAATTTACACATTGAACCAAGTGCTAATAAAAGGTGATACTGGTAGGAATACTTATAAATTATGGTATGGTAATGTTCCTACTATGAGATATTTCAGAATTTTTAAAGTAAATTCTATATCAACAGAGATCAAGATTTAGCAAAGTTTGATGTTATAAGTTATGATGGAATATTTCTTGATTATTCAATAAAAGAAAAAGTATACATATGTTACAATAACATATTGAGAAAGACAATATACGATGCAAATGTAAATATGGATGAATGCAATTAGAGACGGTCTAAATCATGTGGATATGATTTAGATGATCAAGATGACAATGCAAATCAAGGGATGAAGCCTCAAACTCAAAATTAAGTTCAGAGCATCCTACTGAATAAAGAAGAAGAAGAAGCAAACACTACAGAAGAAAGATTGTTGAAGATAGATTTGAGTAATCTTTGATTTTAAATATTGAACCTAAAGATGTTAGTGAATCATGTCAAGATGAACATTGGGTGAAAGAAAAGAAATAAGAGTTGAATTAAACTGAGAAGAACAAGACATGGGTTCTTCTTCCTAGACCTAAGGATAAGAATGTAATTTGAACTAAATGGGTTATCTAAAAAAAATTGAATGAAGATGGTAAAGTGATCATAATTAAGAATTGATTGCAAAGGATATTCACAAATGGAAGGTTTAGATTTTGAGGAGACTTTTCTTCCTGTGGTTGGAATTGAGGCTATGAGAGTATTTTTGTCTTCTACTACTTTCAAAAATTTCAATCTATATTAGATGGATGTTAAGTCTATATTTTTGAATGGTTAACTGAAAGAAGAAGTGTACATATAGAAGACAAATATATTTTCTTTAACTAACCAAAGTGATATGGTTTGATGGTTGAAGAAAGATTTGTAAGAATTGAAGTAAGCCTCTAGAGCCCGGTATGTGAGATTGGATAAGTAACTACTGAAGCTTGGATTTAACAAAGGTACCGTTGATAGTAATTTTTATTTCAAGATTGGTCATAATAATCTTCTGATTCTTGAAGAATTTGTTGATAATATTATCTTTGGAAGCAATGATATGTTGAAAAAAGTGTTTGATCTAATGAAATGCAAAGTGAATTTAAGACGTCTATGATGGGAGAGATGAAATTATTTCTAGGTTTGCAAATCACACAATAAGATAATGGATTCTTTATATCTTAGTTCAAGTATGTGAAAGAGTTGAAAAAATTTGGTATGGTAGATTCAAAGCTAGTCGGTATTCTGATGGTGATCAGATGTAAGTTGACAAAGGGTAAGGATTCACTGAAGGAAAATTAGACTAGATACAAATCTATGACAGGTGGATTGCTATACTTGACTCAGACTAGACCTAATAGTATGAGTATTGTATATATTGTTCCTAGATTTCAAGCAGGTCCTAAGGGTGCTAGACATAAGTTGAGTCCTCTTTTTTGCAAAAAAGTGGAGCTATTTTCTCTATTTTTCAAAATTCATCCGAATTGATCAATAAAATTGAAGCACTTAAAGATTGAATCTTAAGAAAAGTCAGTAATAGTAAATTTTGTAATCAAATTTTTAGTTTTCCAATATTTAATTAATATTAATACTAGATAATACAAATTGAATTTCACTATGTATTTCCAAAAACCACTATTTAAAAGTCACTTTTTCACGACCTTCCATACCTATGTATGGCAACCATAATTTGACCTAAATGAAAGTATGTTTTTGACGACTTTTGGAGTAGCACTTTTAAGACACTCAAGATTAATGAGCATAATTTTCTGTAACTTTTTGCTAAATATATTTTTTCTACTATTTTTATTATTGGGCGTAATTTTTTTTCTGAAAAACCCTTCTGTACGGGAAGCATAAGTTGACCTAAACTCATCATTTTTTATTTTTTTATTTTTTTCAAAGTTAAAAGAGTTGACTATAGTTTGATGTCATATAATTTTTTTAAAATTTAAAATGTAATTAAAGTTATAAAAAAACAAGAAAGCCTATTGTTTCATGCTTATGTACCTATTTTATTAGAAATTATTTCAATATTAAAAATTAGTCCAATTTAAGAAAACATGTAATCATATCCATAATGGGTTTCATTTTGTGAAAAGAAATATTTGGAAATGGTCTTCTTCCAAAAATGGGTTTCGCATGCAAAAAGTTCCCCTAGAAGTGGAATCAACTTCTTGTATTTACCCCTTAGGAATATCATGTTGTTGTTGTTTATAGTATATTCAAATATTTGAAAGAGACATTTGATTATGGGCTATGGTATCCTAAATATGATCACTTTGCTTTGAGGTCTTTTACAGATGTTGTTTGGGAAGGTAATGTGGATGAAAGGAAGAATACTAGTGGTGGTGCATTTTTCTTGGGTAAGATATTGGTTTCATGGTTGAGCAAAAAGAAAAATTATTTTTCACAATCTACTATAGAGGCCGAATATGTTGCTACTGTAATCAATTATAATTAGGTGCTATGGATGAAGTATATGTTGAAATATCTTAGACTAGAGTATGATGAGCTTATTTCTATCTACTTTAACAATTCAAGTGTTGTAAACATTTCTAAGATTCTAGTGTTACATTCAAAGACAAAACATATAACTATCAAGTTTCATTTTTTGAGAGAGAAGATAAATGAGAAGGAAGTCAAATTTGAATATGTGTCTATTAAGCAATAGATAATATATTTTTTCATTAATCCTTTTTCTAAGGAAACATTAAACTATCCCATAGCTAATTTAGGGGTGATTTCTCATCCTAATTAGAACTAAGATACATTAGCTTTCATTGGTTGAGTGTATTTCATTGAGATATGTTATGAGTTGGATTGATGTTTGGTGGCTACTACTCAGGGGGAGTAGTCATTCTTGAGTTTTGTGAGTCAGATGTTCATATTTTTGGCCTCTATGGTTAAGTTCATAAATTTTCCTTTGTCATTGATGTCAAAGGGATAGAGATATTCATGTGGAAAACTTATGGGAGAGAATCAAAGAAATGTATGGGAGAAGTAATGTTGATTTCTTTGGCATTGATTATTTTTTACATCATATGTTTCCATCAATCCCAAATGAGGAGATTGTTAGAATAATATACATATATGTGTGTTTTTATTGATGTTTTATAAAATTGGTGTCAACATATTTCTCTGTTTGAGGCAGTGTTCCTATGATGTCCAGAGAGTTTTTTGCTTATATAATTACAGTGTGTTGAAGATTAGAATTTTTGGATGTGTCTGTTGTGTAGAGGAATGTTTATAGTTGATTTTATTCAAATTTCAAATACTTGCATGATGATTTGAGTGGCTATTGGTTTCTATGTTGAGACTCATATTTTGGTTGTTCAGAGGTGACCGTGAAACAATATTTGGATCGGTACAATATTTTCTTATCTAGATTTGGTTAGCATGTTTGGGACATTGATGTGTACCCTTAGCTCAATTGGTTTATGATTTTGAGGTCTACAAGTTATTTTCATTGATTAACAGAGGTTATTGTTGGTGTTCTCGAGGTTCACAATGACGATGTTGATGATTCTAGAAATTTTAGTTTATATGGATGCTCCTCTGGTAAATCATGATGCTTGTGGATTTTTCTAGATAGTGCTACTACTATTATGCTAGTTCACATTGATCGAGGTGATCGTATTTGGTGATTTTCAGTTGGTGAGTTCATGTTCTTGTCTAGCTTGATCTTGTGATGTGTTGTAAATGTTCAAGGGTTTATAATATGCTTGGCATGTTTGAGAATGGTTTTATTGATTTTTGTTATGTCTTAGGCGACATTGATTGGTTCACATTCAATATTGTAATCGAGAGAGGTTATATTTTTTTATTTGGTGTGAGAGTAGAGTTGACCTTCTAGAGTCTTCAAGGTAAAATAATTGTATAAATATAATTGTATTAATTTGTGGATCATATGAGAGATGTTTGAATATTGATTATATATTTTGAAGGTTAAGATTTTGTGTGGAAAAGAAATTTCTACTTCAATGGAACTGATCCAGGCATGTCAAAGATGTTATTATATAGTTCATGATATATAGATTGTTGTCCATATATTTGTAAGACAATGGGCCTATTGAAGGGGCTTTGTGACAGCCTTGCTAATAGGGGAGATGATTTGTCACCAAATACCAGAATATCGGCCAACTTTGCCTATAGAGGCTTATTGAAGAGTGGACTCTCCTAACATCCAAGCACCTGGTTATCAGGTTACGATGGTGCGGGATTAGCTTAGTTGGACAAGTGACTATTTTTTTTGAGGGGATAGCTGGTTTTGACTCATTGACCTCTGAAACTTTGAGACTAATGGGATTTCTGTAAGCATAATTTATATCTGATAAGTAAAATGGTAAAAGATAGGACATGGTTAGTATAGATCTCTAACTATATCCATGATACATTTTCCCTTAGCATAATCAAAGTTCCAGATGAAAATAAATAACATATACTAAACATACATATAACCTTAAATCACACATATATCAGTATCAAGGTAAAGTATTTCATTAAATCATGATAGAACTAGAACAAAGGACATAAGGAAGAATGCAACATGATAATCATTTCACTAAATTTGGGATCAGAAACAACATAGAGCGTAGTGTTGAATGGTGTTCCTCATTCTTTTATTAACTTCAAATCTAGAATCACTGGTCTTTACACTAGTGACCCCAAGGGAGAATTAATCTACTCTGAACTTTATAAGACAATATTGATAAAAAGACTAAGAGCTTGTAGTGCTAGTGGACAACTAAATAATAAATTTGTCAAACCTTGGAATAGCATCAGACCATGTATTTATGGAAAAATATAAATACATAAGGGAGTATTTGTATGCTGGCTATTTATATAATATTAGAGTATTTATAGCTAGTACTACTTGTGCTATCAGAATTTTCCTGATATAATACAATCATTTGAGAATAAATGAGAGGAAAGAAAGAAGCTCTCAGAAAACCACCATTGGAAAAATTTTCCTTGTACTTGCAAATGTGATGGAGCTTCCCTAAGTGACCTAGGCCACACACCTTCATTAATTCTCTTTTGAAGTTTGGTGATTAGGCAAGCCCCCGTACACCAGATATTAAATGCTAGAATGAAACTTAGGGACATGTGAGGCATCTATAGTGAACCTTTGGACAAATAGTGACTGGTCACACCAAGAGGGACAATCATAGAATTGACATCATGCTGAAGATAGTTTTTGGTCACATTGTAAAACATGTCAAAACTCATTACTATAAAGAATACAAAATAGGGAACCCGAGATCCGAGATACGGGATATGGGAGCTTACACTCAAAGAATAAAGGATGCTCATATACTTTTCCTCTGGTGAAGGATCTTTGGAGTTCAAAAAATATTATAGGACCTTAAACTTATTGTATGCCTCCAAAATTTGAAGTATACCATCCTCTTCTACATCCTTTAGGTAATCTTGATGATCAACAAGACCTTCAAAATGGACGTCGACATCTTTGACCTTATCCTTCAACTCCCTAGCCACCTTGGATGTGTTGTGGGACTTGAGAAGTACTTGGGAGAGTTCTACCATTATGGTGCCATTAATATCTCCCTCAGACCATAATTGGGCCTCGGTCACTTCATCAAACTTACCAATTATAGAATCTAAGGGAGTATAAGTCCCGAGACTAAGAGGATCAGCTGATGTTATTTCTTGTACGAGGGGTGCATATGCATCTAATGACGTTCAGACCAAATGTAGTTTTTCTTCCAACACTCGTACAAGTTTTTTTCAAGTTTTCACTTTGAATGAAAGTCTAGAGTTTTGAGTCCAGAGGAACCCACATTATTCATCCCCTAAGATGAATGTATTCATTAACTCACCTTCCCCAATATTCAGAACTTCTAGTGAAGTATCCTGTCAATATTCATATTTCTCGATCTCTCCCTGCCACTGAGGAATGGTGGTCTCTATCTTCTTTTCTGCATCATTTTTTGAGAAGAAGTCTGGGAGAGACTCAAATAAGAAACTTCTTATGGCCCCAATCTGATGGGCCATCCACTCATCCACTGCTAAGACCTTTTTCTTCATAGCCCTCAAGTCATCAATATCACCTTGAGGGAGAGGTGTCCCCAAAATCGAAGGTTCAAATGTTTTAGAAGCAAGGGGCCACACTAATTTTTTCACAAGTCCCAAGAGATTGGTGTTATCTATTTTCGACTCCTTCACCCTCTGAGACTACTTCTCATACCAGGCATGAATATCATAGCTTTCTTCATTTAGGAGATCTAATTCCCCCTACTGAGTTCTTTTCCACAGAGGTACCACCATGATCACATACTCTTCAGCAGTTACCTCTGAATCTTCTTTTCCTACTGGAGGGGCATAAATTATGGCCACAACATTACCATCTAGGGCTCTTCATGTGCTGTGAAGGGTTCAAGCCCTCTTGTGATACTTCAACACTTGCCTCTCAGCCAACATTTATACTAATGACAGTGGGGTCATTATGGCCATCGAGGCTTTCCTTTTTTGGGACTCCACTAACTAATGCAGTGGGGCAAATGGCATGCTTATTACTATTCTAGAACTTGAAGTGTGTTCAATGTTTAATTTAGGTCCTACCCTGGATGCATTGTCCTTTGTTTTGATGGGGCTTTCACCTTCATTTCCTTGATTTCTCTCCATATTGTCCCCCAAAGTATCATCCATAGGGGGGCTAGGTGGTAGAGGAGGTTGAGGCAACTCATTCAGATTTACTTGTTGAAATATGGCTGTAACTTTATCGGCCACTGTATCTGGTGGTGTCAGCAAACTCTAATCACCGATTAGGCTCAAGGGAAGTGCATCATAGGTTACGATTGTTCCTGGAGGTTTGGTTTCCTTTTCAGCTGACATCTTCTCCATGGCCTCATTACTTTCTTTTTCTTGTGGTATTTCTTTTTCTCTTTCGGTCTCTTTAGGTTGGGGTACATTTATTCTTGGGCCCCGTTGACTCTTGTGTGAGAACCTAAGTTTTTGGTTCCTCCATTTTTTCTATAGTGCTATCAACCATACAGTGTGATTCTCTGAGATCACACATCAGGAAGAAGTCATCAATGTTGATCTATGCTATCTCTAGAGGACTCTCTAGGGGATCCTCTTTCTTGGAGGAGGAGAAGGAAGAAAGTACCTCAACTGTAGATATATATTTGGGCTCTAGATCTGGACTCTTAATTTGTGGGGGTTGATCTTCCTTTTTCTTCTTTCTTCTTTTAAGCGACACCACGGGATCTCTAGCTGCCATAGTTCTAGAAAGATCTAACTTGCATGCTGCACTTAACAAAATAGACAAGGAAGGAGAGTCTCCTGGTTGAGGATAGGAGCCTACCAAGGTAGCTACAAGATCAAAAGTCACTCTGGCATTTTCTGCATCCAATAATTTTTGGGAGTTCTCCAATTTATCACCCAACTCCTCCATTAGGGTGGCCAAAATGGGGTCAAGGACCTGAGGTGTGGTGCCTATATTTTTCATGTCTTGGGATTTTTATTGTTCCATGTCCTGGGAGCCCAAGGATTCCAAAAACTGACAATCTATCTATACACTCTTCTAGTAGGCCTTCTCGAAATACAAGTGGCTACACTCAATTACTATTTTCAAGATGGCCTCAATACTCAAAACCTCTAGTGTATCCCAATCTACTAGAGGGAGGTCCATCTTATCTATACCTGTATCTTTATACTCGGGGTCCTCTTGGGGCCCAGTGTCTGAAAAAGTCCATGGGAATGTATGGAGCTTGAGTTTTTTCGTCATTCCTTTTTCCATCCTAGTATAGCACCGCTTTGGGACATCATAATAATCTTGGAATTTGGTCCAAAAATATTCTGTGTCGAGAATGGGGGCTTACCCCCTTGGGAATTAACCTTTTTAGTCACCCGAGTGGATCGTAATCCTTGCAATTGAAAGAATGTTTTTCTAAGCCCAGGCTTCTTAGCTCATTTTCTTCTTCCTAGGCTGTAACGAGGGAGAAAGTGTATTCCCCACAAATGAATGGGAATGAGGGAGAGGTGACCTTCTTCAAGGTCATCAAGGCATGTTTCTACAAAATATTCCTAAAAAACTCTAATAAAATAATATTGTACCCACAGTTCTTGGGAAATAGAAATGGTTCCCGGGAGAACCCAGATACCCAAATATAAGTGTGCTGGGATAATTGGATGAAGTAATGTCCCCATGACCTAACCAGGCTCATGGCCTACAGGGATAATCTATATCCTTGATCCTAATGAAAGATGAAGGCATCATTGCTTTGCAAAAATGTGGGAAACTCTAGTCCCACTAAATTTGGGAGAAGTGGTCCCATGGAGAAACCTAAGCAGGTCCTTCCTTGAGAACACCAACCATTGTTAAAACTCAAATTCCCTGGCAGTGTCAAGCAAGTGGCCAAAGGATGTAATAAGTCATGTAGAACTTCCAATCTATGTCAACCTTCCTCATCTAGATATCAACATGTCTGACGATGATGTCAGTCCAGTCAAAGTGTGTTTTGTTGGTCATCATACCATATAAGAAATAATACATCCAGGGTGAGAATTCCAAGGCATGAGGCTCCATGAAAATCCTAGATAAAAATGTAAATTCTGCCTTGATGGGCTCCTTGAAGTGAGAGCGAGGAAGCTCTATCAACATTTTCTTGTAATCTCAATGCAGAATTTTTAGAAATTTAGTGTTGAGGTGGCGTTGGGCCATATTTTACGTGTCCTCATATTGCTGGAGGTCATTGGCCTTGGTGACAGAAATACAACCTATGAATTGTGGGATACGCTACCCTCTAGTAGTAGCATCATGGTCCAATGTGATAATGGGTACCAAGTATGTCGTAGGAGTGGGGAAAGTCAGCACAGTAGTCATACTGCCTTGGCGATAAGTCCTAACCAGAAGAAACAATAGCTCTGGTGCTTGTACCGATCATGGAAAACCAACTGCTTAAATAATTCCATATATAGCTAATTTAACTGAGTTGGAGTCATAGGAGCATCAAATCTGATGGATTATCTGAATGAGGCCCTAAAATTTGGCCCAGGAATCAGTCATCTCTTTAAGTGCAAACTCAATTCAGGACCAATAAATCATCTTGTTATTATTATATTTCTTGGTTAGCAGAATATTTACCAATGTTCACTCTATCTTGTGCTTCTAATTGGTGCGCGCAGTGACACTCAAGAGTTCTAGACTCCCAGGAGGTGAAGACCCTGAAGACATTTCTTGCATTCTTTGACCTATACCTACAAACTGGACAACCTTCAGATATAAAAATTTAAAGATTATGCATTCTAGAGGCTTTGAGAGTGACTTTTCCCTTTTCCTTGAAATAGAGAAACATTAAGGCATCCTAAATGGGATCATATGTCTGAGATATAAATACATTTTAACACATGAAATATTTTCTTGTTTACCAAGGATCCAAAATGATGACCCAAAAAGGGGTCGTATGAGGTGGAAAAGATCGGACCTATTGACATGCTTGACATTAAATTCAAAAGATGACAATCATCAGTGATAAGATAGGTATCCCTGCTACCCTGATTTAACACAGGTTAGCAAAAGCTTTTCCAATATCCACTCTATCTTATTATTCTAACATGTTCCTGCAGTGACACTCAGGAATTCCAGACTCCGTGGAGGTGAAGAAACTGAAGCCATTTGTTGTTGTCTTTGACTTTTACCTACGAATCAAATAACCGTCTGTATAAAACATTGAAAGATTATGGATTCTAGAGGCTTTAAGAGTGACTTCGCCCTTTCACCTGAAACAGAGAAATGTCAAGGCACCCTAAATGGAATCATATCTCTGAGATATAAATACATTTTAACACATGAAATATTTTCTTGTTTATGACCCAAAAAGGGGTCATATGAGGTGGAAAAGGTCAGACCTGTTGACATACTTGACATTAACTCAAAAAGATGACAATTGTCAGTGATAAGATAGGTAGCCTTGCTACCCTAATTTAACACATGCGTGCCCACTCAGGTGAGTAATGACATTTAATGGACAGATGTTGTGGCATGAGAGGTAGGAATACCACTTGGTATGAATTTTAAATGTTCATTCATAGGAACTAATTCCTCCATTAAAATGGAAAGGATGGAGGAGAGAGAAACAATAATGGCCTTCTCATGAGCTTGCCTCTGCAATTGGCATACCTACCTCCTCAACATCCAGTGAAGAACCAACTAGGGTGGAAAACCTGGTTATTGGGTGAAGATGGTCTCAGACCTCGTAAATAATTGGGATGACAAAGGGTCCTCAATAATTACTTGTGAAACACCCAACTGGGTAGAAACTATAAAAAATGCCATGTCTCTGAGTGGAGGAAAAATAGAGCGTTGCAGAGTTACATAATTTACAAACAAAAATAAACATATAGTGAGCTGCTAGAACTCATAGACTCAAACTTACATCTCTTACAGACCCAAATTTACAAAAAACCTAAAGAGACTTAGCTTTACAGATCATTTATAGACTATTCAAAGAATATATACAAATGAAACTATAACATATTTACAGAATTCCTAGCAGGAAGAAAACAATATTTACAAAATCTATAACCAAAATGGGTGGGCATCTCTCCTTCCAAGATGGATGGCTACCATTAGAAGAAGATGCGCCAGGCTCAAGGATAGTGTCATGCCAAATGACACATGGAAAGAAAAAAGTGAAAACACACCAAACAAAAATGAAAAACCAAAAAAAAAAAAAAAAATGAATATACGAAAACTAGGAACAGACACAAAACATAACATAACCCAACAAACAAAGGAAGTGAGAAACATGCAGAGAAAAAAAAGGATAAAAAATGAAACAAAAAACAAAGGAACCCAAGAGCCTACCTAGAACTCAAAATTCTGAAAGGGGATACTACAAATAGCTTCACTATGTCACCTAAACACTCCACTGGAACTGTCAAACACACCTTTACACCTTCTAGCTCCAACATCTTAGCTCAGAAAAAAAATCGCTTCGCTCTCAAGAAATTTTTTGAGAAGGTAATTTGTTTTCAGTAAGTGTAAAAATATAAAGGTAAAAGGCCTTAAATAATTCCTAGGAGAGCCCATTAGTTACCAAAATTAACTTTGAGGAACATGTCTACGACAGGGGTCTGGACTCAAAAACACCTAATAGTCATTCACCTTTGAAGGAAGGGAAAAAAATCATCGAGTACCAAATATCAATGATCACCTGCTTGGGAATGACACTCTCTACACTAGGTCCTGGAGACAACAAGGGACACCAAAATAAAGGGAAAGACTAAACGGGACCAAAAGGCCCAGAGCAACAAAGGACCAAACTAGAGAGAAAAGAAGAGAAGGAAAGAAAGAAAATAAACGGGGACCTGGAATTTTTCACACAAAATCTAGGGATGGGTATGTAGGGCATAACAAATGGTGACTCACTGGGATAGATTCCTTATGCATTTGAGAACTCTAGAACTCTGGTTGAAATGGTGGGGACCTTATCATCAGTAAAGAAGCATTTCCATGACATGACTCTGAGAAATTGTCTGGAGAAAAGACAAAGAAAACACACTAACATAGCAGAGTCAACGCCTGACAGGTATCTCATCACTCCCTATAATTTGGACCTTCCACCTTCCAACTCTATTTTTTTAATGGGGGATGTGGTACTAATTTCACCAGGGTCTTCAATATTAGCTCATTACCATGGTGTTACTTCTTTCACCTTGTCATCCTTTTGATTATTGAGTGGAGAGGGAAGACCTGACTCGGTAAATACTTTCAAGTTATTTCTTTTGCTTAGGTGCTTCTTGTAGAGAGTGCAGCTAATCTATCTTTCTCTAGACCCTTTTTTCCTTTCAATTTAAGTTATTTCCCTTTTCAAAATGAAAAACAATATTTGTTCTTTTGAGGAGAAACATCAATACCGAATCTAGCGAAGAGTCTCTGACGCTCAAAGCCCCATGTTAGGAACTTCCCAAGATGAGGATAGGACCAACCTTCGTTTAACACCTAGTTTAGTACCACTTAAATGCATGAGGGGAATCTCTCATCTTGCATGACTGTTATGTGAGGCATACCAATCTAACAAAAGAGGGCAAAACACCGTGGCCAAAAAAGGAAAAGAGACCAAAAGAAATGGACAGATGGGACACACATAAAGACCAGACAAGTCAAAAGTTGTGAAAATTATTTACAAGGGAGGGTGTACCAGAGAAGCACGCCTAAAGGCTACTTACAAGTGGTATATATATATATGGTACATCTCACTCAGGGATCATAGTCTTTCACCATACTCAAAGTAATGTTTTAGAAACTGTCTATTGACAGGCAATGGAACAACTTCTCCTGTTAACAAACTGAGATGGTACATGTTGGCTCCACATATTTATGATATTTGATAGGGCCCAAGCCAAAGCCATTGAAAATTACTATTTTTTCATTTCTTCTCTCAGGATTTGTCCCACAAAAGGACTAGGTCAAAAGTCTGAAAAACCTTGAAATTGGCTATATTGTCAAACTAGCGTTTAACCACAATGTGGTGCTTTGCAAAATGTTCTAGTGCATGATCCCTCCACTCTTCCAACCACACTAGGTTGAGGAGACACACTTCAATGATGTTATCTTGATTGTTAAACTCTTTGATGAACTATAGGACTGGGATCTATAGGTTTACTGGGAACAATGGATTTAGGCCATACACCAGGTGGAACAGGGAAGTCCCCAAAGCAGCTTTGATTCAGATGCGGTCTTCCCACAAGGAAAACCTTAGTTTTTGGTTCCAATCTCAAGGATTCCTTTCAAGAAGGTGTTTGATGACCTCTAAAAGGTTCTTGTTAGTGGATTCTTCTAACCCATTTCCCTACAAGTATAAATTACTTAAAAATGTTAGGGTGACACCCCTATCATAGGCCCATTCAAAAAATTGGGAAGAGGAAAATGTTGGGCCATTATCACAAACAAAGGAAAAAGGAATTTAGAACATGGTGAGTATTTTTTCTTCAATAAAGTGGATTACTGCATCCGCAGTGTTGTTCTTTCATGTTATAGCCTCAGTCCACTAGGTGAAATAATCAATGGTAATTAAAATATACCAGAGGTTCACGAATGATTTGGGATTTATCTCTCCTATGAAATCAAACATCCACTAGGTGAAAGGTCTTGCCTTGAATAGAGGTTCGAGAGGCATTTCCAGATTCCACTCTCTTGAAGCGATAGTTTGGAAAGTGTGGAAATTCATCACATGTGCGTAGACATCCTTAAAAATGTCATGCCAATAGTACCCATCCTAGAGGATTTGATGGGCACTGGCATCTGTTGATCCATGTCTAGTTCCAAAATTAGCATGGAATTCTTCTATCATTTTGATGACATGTTATCAGTGAAGACACCAAAGGTAGATGCCCTCATGATTTATTAAAAAAAGGGTCCCATTTTTTGTCATGCAATGTGTGCTCTTTAGTCATAGGACCTGGTGTTTACTGGGAATAAGCTCTCTAGGTCTGCATACTAGGGGTTTTGAGTAATGGATTGTATGGTGTAGGTGTGACATTCAATATGTAGATTGGCCTCAGCCATAGCTTTTCACAGCCCTTGTCCTTGAAAAAGTTTCATAGGTATCATTTCTAGGTCATACTCTTGGAGGATGGCCATCCATTTTCCTCAGTGCTCACCTAATTCACTTTGAAGTAATAAAGACTTGTTGGCATGCTTGAGGAGGATGGCATGGAATTTTCTACAAAGAATTTAGTTTCAAAATTTCTTAACCACCTTGATGACGGAAAACGCTTTCGTTTATATAGGTGACTATCACACCTATACATTCTTGAAGGGGGAGCTCATGAAAGTAATGGGTCATTCTTCCCCTTTGATCTTTTGGGTTAACACGGCTGTAGTAGAGTGGGTGGATGCAAAATAATATATGTGAAATTGGAGGGAATAGTCTGGACTAACTAGGAGTGGGTCCTCGATGATGAAATGTTTGATTTGGGAAAAATCTTATTTTTCCTCTAGGCTCTCCTCATTCTTGGTATCCTTTTTCATCATATCATTTAGATTTTTTACAACCTCAGCAAAACCAGTGATAAAACATCAGACAAAATTAATCTTCCCAAAGAAAGACCTCATCTACTTCTTACTACTCAACATTTGCAGTTTTAGCAGTGCTTCAACTTACTCAGGGTTAATGGACATACCCTTTTCTGAGACAATGTGTCCTAACAATTTCCCCTCAGTTACTTCAAATATGCATTTCTTTGGGTTGAGGGATATATCGAGCTAGTGGAACCTTTCACAAATATTCGCAAGATAGGTCAGGTGATCTCTCTCTCTCTCTCTTTCTCTCTCTCTCTCTCTCTCTCTCTCTCTCTCTCTCTCTCTC
>MU223266.1:2099716-2151830 GCA_018584345.1 Thuja plicata
CTATTTTAAGATTGACCAATACTAGTCTCCCTACTTTCAAAACTTTAATTAAGGATTTGTGTAGTGGACTTATTGTTCTTTTATATTATGTGAAGAATTTGGTAGATGATACTCCATTACCTAATCTCCCTAATCTTCCTAATCCAATCATTTCTAATAATCTCACTCCTATTCTTCCATCTTCCATCCCTAGTTCTTCTCATACTTTTGTTAAGGCTCAAACTATGGCACAAGATGAGGATGTACAAGAATTTCTAGATTTACCTTCTCCTTCTTATCCTATCCATGGTGATAATAAAGGGAAATACAAAGAAACTTCTCCTAAAACTATTATTCCACCTTACACAACATTCTCTCATGAGCATCATAATCAATCATCTCCCATAGATGCTATGCAATATAGGTATACTACTGGATACACTATGGTAGATAAACAAGGTTATAAGGGTTTAGGGCTTGGTGTTAATGAACATGGCATTAAAAACCTGATCAATGTACCTCTTAAACCTGATATACATGGTATAGGTCATTCATCTTCTCAATTTCATGTGGCTGACATTAACTATCATCCTCCTCTTGATGTTCTTCTTCCAACACCTACCTTAGATCATCCTGATACTCCTAAGGATGTGGCTAAGAAAGTGTATGTCCAGTTAATGAATTCAAAGAATGAAAACTTTAAACCTATTCCAAAAAATGTTTTACATAAGTACAAATATCCTTTCCACAATAGTAATAAACATTTACTTTTTGATTGTGTGCATTTCAAATTATATGTTAGAGATAGAGCTTCTCATGGAATTATATCTTATTCCCGAGTGGTATTACAATTTCTTCATAATTTTGACATAGGGCATTCCCTTCATTCTTCTATGAGTTAGACTATGTTTCTCCTCTTGTCTCTGAAATTGGGGGGCAAGAGGTATTCTATTCCAGTCTTATAGGATCCATTATCCTCTTAGCATGAATGTTGTTTTGAGTATAATTGGTTATTCTTTCTACATTCTATTCTGGGTTTTGTTCATCTCCGCGTTCCGGTTCATGATCAACTATCAGTTTTTCCATAAACAGTCTACAGACCTCAGAAAACAACATTATTTGATCTGCAATATTTCAAGGTTAGTTCATTTCTCTTATCTCTTCAATTGCTATCATATATCATTTCTATACATATAATTAATAGAATTTAAGACTCTCTTCTTGTTATTCTCCTTTCCAAATAGTTGATTCATTTGTGCATTAACGCTTCTTTTGGGTTGATCAACTTGGATCTTTGATTTGTGCATTTGGGAATAAAAGAGGAACATCTTATCTTCTCCCTAATCACAATTACAATACACAATCAATTAAATTCAAGTATAAAGTAGGGTTAAAGAATTCAACACACTTAATCAAATCAAACAACAATTAACAATCAAACCCCCCTTTATACCAATTTTATATCTTACATTTTGGTAACACCCTATTTTATATATTACACATCCAACTTTGCCTATAGAGTCTTACCAGAGACTGGACTCTCTTGGCCTCCAAGAACCTAGTTATTGGGTCATGATGGTGCAAGCTTAGCTTAGTTGGACAAGTGACTATTTGTTTTGAGGGGATAGCTAGTGTTTACTCAAAGACCTCTAAAACTTTGACAATAATGGTTTTTTTACAAGAATAATTTATATCTCAAAAAGAAAATGGAAAAAGATAGGATAGAGTTAGTATAGATCTCTAACTATATCTATGATACATTTTCCCTTAGCATCAACAAATCTCTAGATGAAAATAAATAATAGATACTAAACATATATATAAACTTCAATCACACATATATCAGTAGAAAGGTAAAGTATTTCATTAAATCATTACAGAACTGGAATAAAGGATATAATTAAGCATACAACATGCGAACCATTTTGGTAACTCTAGGATCAGAAACAACACAGAACATAGTGCTGAATGGTGTTCCTCATTATTTCATTAACTTCAAATCTAGCATCACTGGTGTTTACAATAGTGGCCCCAAGGGAGCAATAATCTACTCTGATCTTTAAAAGACAAGATTGCTAAAAGTATTGAGAGTTTGTATTGCTAGTGGACAACTAAATCATAACTTTCTAGACCCTTGGAATTACATCAAAATTTTTATTTATTGAAAATTATAACTACCTAAGGGACTATCCCTACACTAGCTATTTATATTACATTACAATATTTATAGTCGGGACTACTTGCGTTGTCAGAATTTTCCCGATATAATACAATCATTTGAGAAGAAAATAGAGGAAAGAAAGAAGCTCTGGGAAAACCATCATTGGAAAAAGCATTTGTGTACTTTGAGATGTGATGGATCTTCCCTAAGTGACCTAGGCCATATGCCCTAATTAATTCTCTTTTCAACTCCGGTGATCAGGTGGGCCATTATATGCCATATATTAAATGTTAGAACAATGCCTTGGGCCCAGGGGCATCTGCAGTGAGCCTTTGGACAAATAGTGACTGGTCACGCAAAGAGGGACAATCAAGGACCTAAAATCATGCTAAAGATAGTGATCAATTGCCTCAAACAAGCCTTCAACACTTATCACGATAAATAATACAAAATTGGGAACTCGGGAACCGGGATCTAAGAGGTTACACTCAAAGAATAAAGAATTATCATGTACTTTGACTCTGTGAAGGATCTCCAGAGTTCAAAAAATATTATTGTACCTTAAAATTCTCATATGCCTCTAGAATTTGGAGTATACTATCCTCTTCTACATCCTT
Source organism: Thuja plicata (assembly GCA_018584345.1). Taxonomy (NCBI): domain Eukaryota; kingdom Viridiplantae; phylum Streptophyta; class Pinopsida; order Cupressales; family Cupressaceae; genus Thuja; species Thuja plicata. The sequence goes on from MU223266.1 coordinate 2,102,474, forward strand.
CAATAAATCTCGATGATCAACAAAACCTTCAAAATGGAGGCTGAGTTCTTTGACCTTATCCTTCAACTCCGTAGCCACCTTGGTTATGTCATGGGACTTGAGAAGTACTTGGGAGAGTTTCACCATTATGGCACGACTAACATCTCCCTCAGACCAAAATTGGGTCTTGGTCACTTCATCAAAACTACAAATTATAGGATCTACGAGAGTATAAGTCTTGGGGCTGAGAGGATAAGCCGATGTAATTTCTTGGACGAGGGAAACATATCAGTCAAATGACATTCGAACCACCTACAGTTGTTCTTCCAGCACTCGTACCAATTTTTTTCCAGTTTTGAATTTGAATGCAAGTCTTGAGTATTGTGTCTGGAGGAACCCATATGAATCATCTTCTAAGATGCTTGTATTCATTAACTCACTTTCACTAAGATTCAAAATTTCTAGTGAAGTATCCCGCCAATCTTTATATTTATCAATCTCTCCCTGTCACTAGGGAATGGTGGCCTCTATCTGATTTGCTAGATCATTTTCCTTGAAGAATTCTAGGAGAGACTCAAACATGAAACTTCTTATGGCCCCAATATGATGGGCTATGTACTCATCCACTGCTAATGCCTTTTTATTCATATCCCTGAAGGAATCAACATCAACTTGAGGGAGCAGTGTCCCCAGAACTGAAGATCTGGGTGTTTCAGAAGCTAGGGGCCGCACTAATTCTATCAGGATTCCCAAGATATTGGCATTAGATATTTTCAAGTCCTTCACTCTTTGAGACTACTTCTCATACCAGGCCTGAATAGCCCAGCTCGCTTCATTTAGGAGGTCCAATTAACCATGCTGAGTTCTTTTTCCTAGAGGTACCTCTGTGATCACATACTCTTTGGTAGTTAGCTCAGAGTCTTCTTTTCCTACTGGAGGGGAAATAATTATGGCCACAACATTACCATTTAGCACCCTTCAAGTGCTGTGAAGGGTTCAAGCCCTCTTGCACATCTTTGGTACTTGGATCTCAACCAACATTTCTGCTAGTGATATTGGGGCTATTATGGTCATCAAGGATTTACTTTTCTAGGACTCCACTAACCACTACAGTGAGGGAACTAGCCTACTTATTACTATCCTTGAAATTGAAGTTCCTCCAAGGTTTAATTTAGGTCCTCCCCTAGAAGCGTTGTCCTCTGTGTTGATGGGGCTTTCACCTGCATTTCCTTAATTTCCCTCCATATCACCCCCAGAGTATCATCCATAGGTGGGATGGGTTTTTGAGGAGGTTAAGGAAACTTATTGAGATCTACTTGTTGAAATATAACCATAACTTTATCATCCATTGTATCCAGTGGTGTCGGCAAACTCTGATCACTTATTAGGATCAGGGGCACTACATTGTAGGTTACGGTTGTTCCTAGAGGTTTGGTTTCCTCGTCAATTGCCATCTACTCCATGGCCTTATTAATTTCTTTTTCTTGTGGTATTTTTTTTTTTTTCTTTTGGCCTCTTTAGGCTGGGGTACATTTTCTTCTCAGGACACTAAATCTTATGGCCATGTTGACTCTTGTGCAGGAACCATAGTTTCCAGCTTTTCCATTTCTTCTATAGTACTATCAACCACACCATACAATTCTCTGAGATCACCAATAGGGAAGAAGTCATCAACATTGATCTGTGCTATCTCTGGAGGACTCTCTGGGTGATCCTCTTTCTTGGAGGAGTAGGAGGAAGAAATTACTTCAAACTCAGGTATATCTTTGGGCTCTAGATTTGGACTCTTACTTCGTGGGGGGCGATCTACCTTTTTCTTCTTTCATCTTTTGAGAAGCACCCTAGGATCTTTGTTTGTCACACTTTTTGTGAGCGCTGATTAACATGCTGCACTTAATAAAATAGCCAGGGAAGGAGAATCTCCTGGTCGAGGATAGGAGCCTACTAGGGTAGCTCCAAGTACAAAAGTCACTCTGGCATTTTGTGCATCAGTTAATATCCAAGAGTGATCCAATTAATCACACAAATCCTCCATCAGCGGGGCAAAAATGGGGTCTAGGACCTGAGATGGGGTGCCTATATTTTTCTTTCCTTGGGCTTTGGATTGTTCCGCAGCCCGGGAGCTTGAGTCTTCTAAGAATTGATAATCTATTTGTACACTCTTTAGGTGCAGGTCTTCTCAAAATATGAGTTCCTATGCTCAATTATGGTTTTCAAGGTAGCCTCGATACTCAAAATCTATGGGGTATCCTAATCTAATAGAGGGAGGTCCATCTTATCTATACCTGTATCTTTATACTCAGGTCCCTCTTTGGCCCCTGAGTCTAAAAAAGTTCATGGGAATGTCTGGAGCTTGAGTTGTTCCATCATTCCTTTTTCCATCCTAGTGTAGCACCACTTCCAGACATCTTAATAATCTTTGCAATTGGCCTAAAATCTTCTATGTGTCGAGCATGGGGGTTTACCCCCTTGGGCATTAACTTTTGTAGTTTCTTGAGCAGATCGTAATCCTTGTGACTGAAAGAATATTTTGATAGGCTCAGGCTTCTTATCTAATTTTATTCTTCCCAGTCCATGGTGAGGGAGAAAGATTATTCCCCAAAAATGAATAGGAATGAGAGAGACGTGACCTTCTTCATGGACATCAAGGCATGTGTCTGCAAAATCTTCCTGCAAAACTCCAATCAAATAATTTTGTCCCCACAATGTTTGGGCAATAGAAAGGGTCCCCCAAAGAAGCTAGAAACTCAAATATAAGTGTGCTAGGAAAACTGGATGAAGTAACATCCCCATGCACCAACCAGGCTCATGGCTTACAGGGAAAATCTAAATCCCTGATCACGAGTAATCACCTTGATCTCATGAAAGATGAAGGCATTATTCACTCTACAAAAATGTGGGAAACTCTGGTACCACTAAATTTGGGGTAAGTGGTGCCATGGAGAAACTTCATTAGGTCCTTACCTGATAACACCAACTATTGGTCAACCTTGCATTCCCTGGAACTTCCAGGAAAGTGGCCAAAGGACATAAGAAGTCATGTAGAACTTCCACTCTAAGTTGACCTTCCTCATCTGGATGTCTACATGTCTGGTGATGATGTCAATATAGTCAAAGTGTACCTTGTTGGTGGTCATAACATATAAGAAATAATACCTCTAGAGGGAAAATTGTTGGGCACGGGGTTCCCAAAAAATATTGCATAAAAGATAATTCATGCCCATATGGGCTCCTTGAAGTCAGAGCTAGGAAGCTCTATCCACATTTTCTTTCAATCCTGGCATGGAATTATTAGCCATTCGGTGTTGAGGTGGAGTCAAGCCATGTCTTCCACATCCTCGTACTACTAGAGGGTGTTGGCCTTGGTGAAAGAAACAACACCTATGAATCATGGGATGCACAACCCTTTGGTAGTGGCATCATGGTCCAATGTGACGGTGGGCACTAGGTATCCCAGAGGAGTGGGGGAAGTCAGGACAACTGTCACACTGTCTTGGTGATAACCCCTAGTCAGGAGAAAAATTAGCTCTATCCTTTGTACTGAGCATGGAAAACCACATGCTTGAATAATTCTAGATGCCTCTAAGTTAACTAAGTTGGATTCATTAGAGCGTCAAAGGTGATGGATTAAATCTAAATGAGGACCTGCAATTTGGCCCATGTACTAACGTCTATGTCAGTGATCTCTTTAAGCCTGGACTCAATTCAACCCTAATTAATTGTCTAATTAATATTATATTTATAGGTTAGCAGAAGATTTTTGAATGTCTTCTCTATCTTGTTCTTCTTACTGGTGCCTGAAATGGCGCTTGGGAGTTCCAAACTCCTAGGAGATAAAGACCTTGAAGCCATTTTTTTCTTTCTTTGACCTGTACCTACAAACTGAATAACTGTCAGTATATAAACATTGAAATATTCTAGATTTTGGAGGCTTTGAGGGTGACTTCACCCTTTCACCTGAAACAAATAAATGTTAAGGCATCCTAAATGGCATCATATGTCTGAGATATAAATACATTTTAACACATTAAACATTTTATTTTTTACCAAGGATCCTAAAATATTACCCAAAAAGGGGTTGTATGAGGTGGAAAAGGTCAGGCCTAGTGACACGCTTGACCTTAACTTGAAAAGACAACAATCATTAGTGATAAGATAGGTAGCCTTATGTTGTACTTTAACATGCATCTGCCCACTTGACTGAGTAATGACATTTAATGGTTAGCTATTCTAGTACGAGTGGCAGGAATGTCACTTGGGACAAATTTCAAATTTTCATTCATGGGAACTAATTTTTCCATTAAGATGGAAAGGATAGAGGGGAGAGAAATAATAACGGCCTACTAGTGAGATGGCCTCTAAAACTATCATACCTACCTCCTCAACATCTAAGGTAGCACCAGCAAGGGTAGTGAACTTGGTTATTGGGTGGACATGGTCTCAGACCTCATAAAGAATTAGGATGATAGAGGGTCCTCGGTAATTGCTTCTGAAACACCTTATTGGGAAGAAACTCTCAGAAATGCCATGTCTCTTAGTGGAGGAAAAATAGAGCACTGCAGACTCACAAAATTCAAAAATGAAACTAAACCTACAGTGAGCTTCCAGAACTCATAGACTCAAACTTATAGCTCTTACAAATCCAAATTTACAAGAAATCTATTGAGACTCAACTTTACAGACTATTCACATAATATATACAAAAATATATACAAATGAAACTAAAAAATATTTAAAGACTTCCAAGCAGGAAGCCAAAAATATTTACAAAATCTACAACCCAAAAGGGTGAACGTCTCTCCTTCTGATTTGGATGGCTATAAAAGGAAGAAGACGCACCAAGATCCAGGGAATCATGGTTCTAAATGACAGACAAAACCTTGGAAAAAACAAATGAATAGATGAAAACAAGGAATAGACATGAAATGGAAAAAAACACACCAATTGAGGGGTGCGAGAAAGATGCAGAGAAAATAGAGGAATCAAAATGAAACAAAAACAAAGGAACCCAAGAGCCTACCTAGAACTTGAAATGTCAAAAGGGAATATTGCAAATAACTTCACTCTATCACCTAAACACTCCACTAGAACTATTTAACACACCTCTACACCTTCTAGCTTAGGCGTCTCAGCTCAGAAAAAAAATTGCTTCCCTCTCAAGAAAATTCACAAGAAGGTAACTTGTTTGTGGTAAGTTTAAAAACAACAAGGTAAAAGGCCTTAAATAATTCCTAGGAGAGTGCATTAGTTACCAAAAGTAACTTTGAGAAACACATCGATAACTGTGGTCCAAACTCAAAAACACCTAACAATCATTCACCTTCTAGGAAGGTAAAATGATCATCAAGTACCAAAGATCTGTAATTATCTGCTTGGGAATGACACTCTAGGAACTGGGTCTTAGAGACAACAACATACACCAAAAGAAAGGAAAAGACTGAATGGGAGCAAAAGGCCCAGAGTAACAAAGGACCAAACCAAAGATAAAAAAAATGGGAAGGAAAGAAAGAAACGAAAGGGGGACCCGACATTTTTTACACAAAATGTATGGACGACTATGCAAGGCATAACAGGGCCTTCCTAGGGAACAAAGCCTTTATTTGTATTTTGAGCAGTCATCTCTAGGCATTGTGCCTAAATGCACGTGCATTCCCACTGTAATACTCTTAACATTGTATAGTAATTTTACCTTGACTGGGTTTCCGTGCAAAAAACCTTGGTGTTATGTGTTCTTGATATGTTGTGCATTTGTGCTTTATTATTTATTTATTTTATCTAAAGTTGAGGTTAATTTTTTTTTTAAATGGTGGAGTGTTGGAGACAAATAATTCACCCCCACCCATCCTCCATTGTCTGTTTCCATATTTCCATCAAGAAGGTTAGTCCTTCCTAGAGTCTAATCCTAACCCAATTGATGTATGGGGTAAGAGGGATGATCATGATCCTACATGTTTTTCAGGCACTACCAAAGATGTTTAAGAAAATTGCTTTTATTTCTAGGCTCTATCCATGTTTATGAATTTTACTTGACTTTCCAGGCTTTATCTGAGTGACTCTTGTGGAGTGACTATATGTCCTACTTTTTTTTATGAATAGTATAATTTTAATTATTATATAATGAAAATGGCCTATTCATCAAATAAAAATAAGAAAAATAGGGATGAATTTGACAAGTGAATATCAAGTTGAATCTGCAGTCAAAGATACTATGTCTAAGGATAATAAGATATAAAGAAAGTTATACAAGAGTATCTAGATATGAAAAAGAGATCAAAGAATTCAATAAGAATAGTGTAAGCTAGAAGAGATTCAAGTGAATACCACCAAGAGATTGCATAAAGGTGCAGGTAAGTATGAAATAAATTTTCCTCTTATATATTTTTCTTGTAATAAGATTGGTTATTTTGCTTCAATATTTCCTAATTAAAAGTCTATGTTTAAATATAAGAATCCTAGATATTAGAATATGTGCTACTATGCTACTAATGAAGGTGTGATAGATGATGAGTCTGATAGAGGTAGTTTAAGTGACAATGAGTGGGTATTTATTTCTATGAAGGAAGAAGATGATCCAAAATTTACAAGTTGCATGAATGTGGAAAGAGTTGTTGCGACACAAATTGAAGAGAAAAAAGAAAGGTTGATTAACAATGGTTGTTCACAACATATGAATGGTGATAAGATAAAGTTTGTGAGTCTAGAAAGGTATGATGGTGGTGTTGTAATATTTGGTGATGGCACTCCATTTCTGATCCATGGTAGAGGATCCATTATTCATGATGGTAAGAACAATATAGTTGATGTCTTATACATTGAAGGTCTTAAGCATAATTTGTTGAGTGTTGGATAGTTACTTGACAAAGGTTAGGATCTATAATTGAAGAATAGAAAGTGTAAAATTTTGGGAATTTATGGTGTTGAGATTTCTTTAGGTAGAAATAAAAATGGAAATGTCCTTCATTTGAATAGTTCTGTTAAAAGATATTTAATTTCTCAGATTGATGAAAGTTCGTTGTGGCATAAGAGGTTATCTCATGTGAATTTTGATAATATTGTGAAAATAAGTTCTATTCAAGTTATGATATATCTTCCAAAGTTATTGAAACCTATAATGCCCAGCTAGGGAACCCAAGAGAACTAACCTAAACATGCAACTAAGTTAACATGATAACTTTTATTTTTAAATGTTTACAGAAAAAGATGCTAACAATGCGGAAGCAACACAACGAAATACATGACATACACATAAATACAACTCGAACATAGATTAAAAATCTTGAAGGTTCCTTGACATAGAATTACTTAAGAAAAATAATCTATGAAGAAAAAATATAAAGAACTAACATAAAAGATACATCAACTGAATCCAACAATATACATCTCATATAATAAGATCATATATACAACTAATACCCAATGTATACATACATGAATCAACATCCTCTACACAAGTCACAGGATATGCACTAATACATAAAATTAAAATACATCCTCTGAAAGGATGTTAAATAATATACAAATATGGTAGAAGTATACAACTCATGAAATTGAACAAGTCTCCAAAAGAATAAGAAGATAAAACTACAACAAGGATCATCCAAGCATGAAGAAGAATTTTGGAACTCAATGGTAATCAGAATCTGGTGTAGAGAACCTCCCATTTGGTGTGATTTGTGTGTTTAGGGTTGTGTCAAGAATCTTAGTTTGGTTTTGAATAACATTCATTAGGTTTGGATCTCAACTTGTTCATTTCATGATTGTAAAAGCAAAAGAGCTCCTAGGTGACAATTTGGTCATTTTGGCCTAGAATGGTAAAAGTTGCTATTGTTGAGTAAATAAAGGTTTTAGTGTTTTCTAGAACCTTAAGTATCATAACTAGGGTCATAAGAGTCTGAAAGAGTATGTGCAGGATCATGGTATGTGAAACTAGGCCCTTAAGTGGCAATGAAAATTCAGAAAATCATGGTTAGAAAAATTGATGTAAAATTTTAAAGAAGTTATCAATCTTATATAAAAATATGTGTAAGAAGAGAATTTGTAGAAAATAGATTTTAATTTCTATCATAATAACCATTTTTTTGAAAAAGAATATTCTAGATGGTGAAATTTCAAATTTCAATGCAGTAGTATGAAAATTTCAGGAAAAAGAAAAGAAGTAGGTGTGTGTCTTACCACCTTAAATACAATCAAATGATAATATTTTTTACAATATTATAGATATAATTAGTAGACTCGAGTGTTAGGATAGGATATTACTGAGAGGGGGGTGAATCAATATTATAGTACTTAAATAAATTCTTCAACCATTTAGATATCAACCATAAACTTGCAGTAAAGAAAAGAACATAAGCAAATTAAACAATACTCATAACACCAAATTTTGTTATTGAGGAAACCCTAGCCAAGGGAAAACCCCGGTAGGGATAGTACCCACAAACATGTGCTAAATTATAATGTCCCTGTAAGAAGACCTAGCCCTAATAGGAGCTGAATATTACATAACACATTTCCTTGTTAAAGGAATAAAAATCCTTCTAAAGGTTCACAACACCCTGTTAGGGGCCAACTGAGCTTATAGCTCTTATAATATAGTTCAGGTTACAAAGTGTTCTCATTCATGAAAAAAACAAGTAACACTGGTTCTTAAATAGTTCCTTAGATGTTCTTTAGTGATCTTTATCATTCTCTGCTCTATTATTCGCTCAACAACTTATCCAACTATCTTCTAATCATTCACCAACAACACAACTTATCTTTATCAAAAATATCTTATATATATCTCACAACTTTACAAAGTTAGCTCTCAATATGTATATTACAAATATTACTAAGTCGGCCTTCAATACAAAATACATTTAATATAGTAAATAGTAAATGCATAGTCACCGCTCTTGCATAGTCAATGTGGAGGTTATCAGCAACCAAAATACAACTTTGATTGTTTGGAGTCCAAGTCATACTCCCTTAATCTTTGCTACTGTCAAACTGACATGTTTCGCTATTCTGTTATTGTCTATTTGTCTTAAATTCTATCTAACTCACCGTAGTCTCAACCAAAACAAAATTGATCTTAGGTGGAGGCCATACATACCCCATATTGTCTTCCTCTAAGCTCACTTTCCCTAAATCATCGATCTCGATCTTCGACATCAAAAACACTTCTATATCTCTGCTTCTACACTTAGTAGATTTTTGAGTCAACAAAACTTATCTTTTCTGGAATCGATCTGAAACCCAGATGTGTTGCCATAAATGAAAACCAAAATGTAAATCACATTTGCATAAAATTGATTACTTGCCAACATAAAGTTCAGATGTGATAGATATTTTTTTGTAATTTATTTCCAAGTAAATAATTAATTATGATTTTTATAGTACAACTTTTCTAGAATATAAATTTTCTTGTGTCTCACCACCTTAACTTAGTCTAAAATTCATCAAATTGAAATTTTTTTATTTTCTTATTATAGTAGGAAAAACATAGAACGTGACTCATATTTTGGATTTCATAAATGTTATACTGTTTGAAATTTATAGCTATTTTTCAATCAGTCTACCAGTCAGGACTAAAAATATAAGAAGTAGATGTATGTCTGATCACCTTAGACACAATTAAATAATAATATTTTTTACTAGATTATTGATATAAGTAGTAGACTCATGTCTGGATGTGACACATATTTGTTTGTTATTTATTTCCAAGTAAACAATTAATTATGATTTTTCTTCTACAACTTTTCCAGGATATAAAATCTTCCATGTCTGACCAACTTAACTTAAGTCTAAAATCCATCAAATTGATTTTTTGTTTCTTTTTTTTCTTGCGGTAGAAAAAACATAAAATGTGACACGTGTTTCATATTTAAAAATTGTTATACTATTTGAAATTTATAGCTATTTTTCAATAAGTCTACAAATTAGGAATTCTTTTTCACATCACCACTTTTTGACAAACCATGATCCTACATATACCTGAAACATGCATCGAGTTGACTAAAATAGTCAAAGATAAATAAAATGCTAAAAAGTTGCTAGTAACTTTTGCAACTTTTGCCAAAAGTTGCAAATGAAAGTTTGAGAAGTTGTAGCCACCCATGCTCGCATATTTGAGCATGGATTGATGATATTTGGAAGGTTAATGGAGGTTTGGATTGCATAGTACCTTTGTGATCACTCTTTACAGATGGTTCTTGTGTTTCATTGTAATTTACAGTATTTTCTACATTCTATACACCTATGTACGGATTAGATTAGGTGATCGGAACCCATGGGGGTGTAGTGATTTGAATTGGATTTCTTTTTCATATATTATATTGATTTCAAGTTGAACTAGCATGGAGTTACATTAGGATTTAGGTCACTGTGTATGCAAGTTCAATTTGCAGAGTTGCAGGAGAAAAAATGTCTCTAACCTAAGTATCCACGGTTAAAAATGCTTGAAACCATGTAGGATGATGGGTTAGGGTCTGTAAATATTGTTTTTTTTTCCTTTTTGTTCTTTCAGTTAAATTCCTAAGCTTGGAGTGAAGCCCTATGGCGTACTGCTTGAAGTAGGTGAGCATGGATAGGGTAAAGATTGAATTGTATCGAGCACCCATGATTTTGGATGGTTGACTTAGTGGAACTTGTGGAAGCCCTAATGTGTCACCTTGAAGGATAAAATGGTTGTAAATGGTCGATTGTAGTTCAAAGAACAAATTGAACATAGTTTGTGTTGACTTGTCTAGAGGCCTAAAAGAAAGGCTGAAAACTAGGGCCTAATAGTAATTAGGGTTGTGGGTCCATTGAGAAACTATGGTTTTGGATTCTTGAAGGGCTAGTGGATAGATTTCAGATTTTCACAGTCTTCTATGAGGTTGTTTGGGAGAATTTGGAGCATTTGGCTCAAAACAATGAAAATAGACCTACTAGGAATAGGCCCAATTAGGCCTACTAGTACTTTGTGACAACAATTGGATTGTTGGAGTTTCTAGAATTGTTGGAATTGTTTTCAATCTAATTTTAATCAGTCAAGAAGATAGGTAAATATCTATTAGGTGTATGGGGAAGATCCTAATAAATTTTTTGGGGTTCTAGGGGAAGTTCTGGTAAAGAATCAAGAGGAATGATCAGCTAGTTGGACTAGTTGAGATTGGATGAAATTTGTGTCTTCAAAAAATCAAGTATACCTAGGAGGAAAGTATGTAGACAGGGTCTAGGAGATCCAAATTGGGGAAAGAAAAAATAGAGGAGTAACCATTGGATGGTTCGAAGGAGTAGAAAATCACTTTGGTGGAAAGAAAAACTAGAGCTATAGACCCTCTACATCAGAGTGGTATCAAAGAAAAAATTTCTATAAGTTTATTGTATGTTTGAAGGGGAGGAGAGACATGAGGTTGACAACATGCCACTCAAGGAAATGAGAAAAGATGACATAGTGGACTTGGTCCAAAATTTATTGGCAAAGGCTAATTTGACAGAGACAAAAGGTAAGAGGAAAGTCACTGAAAGGGGAGATGAGAGTGATGAAGAAGATGAAATCCAGATAGGAGAGACAACTGGAAAAGGAAAAGAATTGGAGATGGATAAAGAATAGAATTTATTCTTGGATGCCTTCAATTCAATCAACAAAGATAGTATGGAACACATACCCTATTATGGTGGGAGCTTGAATGGAGAAGATTGATTGGATTGGCTAGATGCCATAGACAATCAGTTTGACTACAAAGAAGTAGAAGAGGAGAAGAGAGTCAGTTATGAAAAGGCTAGGCTCAAAGGATATGCATTGGTGTGGTGGAACATGATGCAGGATGATAGGGTAGCCACTAGCAAGAAGAAGATATCTTCTTGGGAGAGAATGAAGATTAGATTGAAGCACAATTTTGGCCCACTAATAATGAGATTTAAATCTATCAAAAGTTGCAGTTTCTGAGAAAAAAAGAGTTGACAGTAAATGCCTATACTGAGGAATTCCACAAATTAAGCCTAAGGGCAAGAAGACAAGAAGAAGAGGTAAAAAAGGTAGCAAGGTACGTCAATGGTTTGAGACAAGGAATCCAATATAAATTCAGTATTATGGCTCTTGATAATATGCTAGAAGGAGGAATGATTTCCAACAAAGGGGTTAGGGGTAATAATAATAGAGGATTCAAAGGTAGGAGTAAATTTAGCATAGGACAGAGCCTAAGTAAACAAGAAGAGACTCAATCCAATGATAATGGTGGAATAACCAATCTAGAGGATCATTCAAAAGAGGAGGATTGAAAGGAAGAGGTCCACCAAGGGGTAGATTCTAGTCACAAGGAAGGACAAATTTTGTTTTCACTGGCAGTTGTTACAATTGCAATCAAGTGGGCCATACAATGGGAAGATTGTCCTGATAAGACTTCCACATCATCTATGGGAAGTTGGTGCAAGAGGATGACACACAAAGTGTCACTTCTCCCATCTCCAAGGTAGGGCCACTATTAGATGGTTAGAATCTCATGTTGAGAAGGAATTTTTTGAAAGTTCCTAGTGTCACAGAACCACCTCAAAGAAAGAACTTTTCTAAGACTACTTGTAGGTCCCATGTGAAGATATACAAGGTGATAGTGGAATCTAGATCCATAGAGAACATAGTGTCCACTAAGATGGTGGTTAAACTGAAACTTAGAAGGATACCTCTGATGAACTATAACTGATTGAATGTTTGAAGATGTTACGTTGATGATCATGCAAGGAATTAAATCAGTTAATGTATTGTATTGTCATTGATGTCAACTTGATATAATATAAAGGCTATGCTATCAATAATGCATATAAGTCAAGTATTCACAAAGTGACTATATACACCAATGGAGTGCATAGTGAAAGATAGAGTAAATGAGAAAAGTCATAGTGTTACCCGATGAGAAAATACATAGCATTACTAATGAGAAAATTCACTCTGTTTCCCGATGATAAAAACATAGAGTAACCCGACGGATAGTATTACAATTTCGCCTGACAGAACAGAGATGCCAAAGACAACAAAAGTCACACCAACAGAACAGTCAGTTATCATTGATGACTAATTGAAGTATTGATTGAAAGAATAGAGAGTTCAAAAATGAAAAAATTCTTAGCTTTCAAGAGATAAAAATAGACTTAACTGATACTTATCATTTTTTTAATGGACAAGATAAAGCCGATGATAAGTAATGGATTTAAAGCTGATTTTTCACGTTGGCAAGAAGATCTCTAGGATATAAAACTAGAGTTTTCTTTAAATCTAATTGGTGAGAATTGTGGATCATGCCAAGATCAAGAAAGCCAAGAAATGGTGAATCTTGTTTATAAAGAGACAACCCAATTCATTATGAATTGTGGGGTGAAATAGAAGAGAAGATAAAATAGATGCTGAAGAGATTTTGAAGGAGAGGAAAGTCTTCATTTAGACCTAATCAACTAGATGAGGATAGAGATAGATTCTACAGACACTGACAAATAGTGAGACAAAATAACAGAGCATAACAGTGAGGAGAAAAGGTATTGAATTGATTATATTGATCAGAGAGGTAATGCACTTACAATAGATCAAAAAATTGACAATCCAAGTTGTATGTGTAAACAAATCACTTTATTGTTTCAGTTTAACAATTGAAGCATCAAGTCTCTTAACTAAGCAGGACTTAAAACTCTTTTGTAATTGAGATACATCCCAAGGAGTATCAAAAAGTTTGATCATAGAAAGTAGTATTGGATATTCCTGATACCTATTGATAGATTGAGTATTTGATCAAGGATGGTAGAATTAGATGCCAGATACTAGGTGATAAACTATCCTCTAAATCCTCTAACAAGGTCACACCTAATAGTGTGTTTGTAACCTTTAAGAGGGTTGGCTCTTAACCAAGCTCACTTCAGAAAAGTGAAAATTTGGGGTACCGGTCCCAGTGGTTTTTCCCTTAACAGGGTTTCCATGTTAAAAATCCATGTGTTATGTGTTTATGTTTCATTACTTTACTATTTTTCATTTCACATAAGTTATTCTAGATTGATCAGTATGCTCTAGTTATTTATTGTGTTTTGGTAAATAGAAAGACTGCTTATCGATAAACATATAGAAGAGAGATTTACAAAGCATTCCGACAAGTAGTAAATTGTTATAAGTATTTCAAGGCATTCATCTTGTAGGACTGAATATAACTAGAGGCTTAAAAGTGGTAACAAGTTTTAAAGGGTTGATTTAAGGATTGATTTTTGAGGCCACTGATTCACCCCCCCTCCCATTTAGTTATTACTAACAACCTCACACTACCCCCTACAAAGTATCATCGCTAAACAAGGGGCAACAGAATAGTGGTGGATGAACAAACTATGGTGGAGTTTGAGATAGGAGAGTATAAGGAAAAGGTCCTATTTGATATATTTCCTATGGATGCATGTAATATTCTTCTAGGGATTCCATGGAAATATGATGTGAAGGCTATTAATGATGGTGAAAATAATAACTATGTGATTACTAAACAAGGAAAGAAGTTTCAAATGGATCCCCTAAAATAACCTAATGAGGAGAAGTATGTGGGAACTATTGTGATTCTCTTGAGTGGAAAGGATTTTCTTAAGGTTATGAAGGAGAGAGGGGTCTGTTCTGTAGTGATAGTGAAGCCAAAGGAGGAGACCAAGGAGAAAGCCAATATGCCACCATAGGTACAAGCACTATTGGAAAGGTACCATTAAATAACGGGTAATGTATTTCCTAGTGCATTTCCACCAATGAGGTATGTGATTCATTAGATAGATCTCATACCCGAAGCTAATCTGTCTTACAAGGCAGCATATAAGATGAAACCAAGTCAGAATGTAGAGATATCAAAATAGATTCAATATTTGTTGGAGAAAGGGCTAATAAGGAAGAGTTTGAGTCCTTGTGTTGTGTCAATTTTCCTTGCACCTAAAAAGGATGGAAAATGGAGGATGTACACTAACTCCAGGTCTATTAACAAGATCACAATCAGATAAAGATTCTCGATGCTCTAGATTGAGGATTTACTAGACAACTTGCATGGTTCTTGTTATTTCTCCAAGGTGGATTTGAAGTTAGGTATCACCAAATCCAAGTTAGGTCTAATGATGAATGGAAGACAACCTTCAAGACAGATCAAGGTCTATATGAGTGGTTTTTAATGCCCTTTGGCCTAAAAAATGTACCTAGCACATTCATGAGGCTCATGAATAAAGTGCTAGAATATTTCATAGGTAAGTTTGTAATAGTATATCTTGATGACAATTTGATCTTTAGCAGGTCTGGAGCACATGAAGCATTTGGAGATGGTATTGAGGAAGCTACACCAAGAGAATTTGATGATCAATTAGGAAAATTGTGAGTTCTTAAAAACTAAATTAGTGTATCTTGGTTTTGTGGTTGCTAATGGATGTATGAAGATGGATCTTGATAAGGTCAAGTCTATATTGGAATGTCCTACACCTATATCCATAGGGGTTGTTAGGATTTTTTGTGGATTAGCCTCCTACTATAGGAAATTCATGAGGAATTTAGTCATGTATGTGCCCCTATCCTCAACACTATAAAAGGAGGAATCAAATATCAGTTCAAGTGGACAAAAACAGTAAATCAAGGCTTTGAAATGTTAAAGAAAAGGATAGAAGAACTACCTACTCTTAGGTTCCCCAATTTAAATCAGTTATTTGTGGTGGGGTCTGATGCTAGTAAGCTAGTCATTGGAGAAACATTGAGCCAAGAGGGACACCCTATAAAAATTTTCTCAGAGATGTTGAATGAGGCCAAATAGAAGTAATCCACCTATGATTTGCAGTTGTAAACGTTACCTATTTTTCTAACAATTTTAATATAATAGCATAGTTGTATACTTGAATGTAGACTCCAGTTTCATGCAAAATAAAGGCTAATTTATGAGGGTATTAGATAACATCTAGGTAAACTATTACCTCCTCCTTTTTTTAGGTCCATTGGCTTAGGAAAGTATTACATATGTATGATTACTGAATAACAGTAAATTTTAAGTGGATTATCTTCTTACTGAAATGCTAAAATGTCTTTTTAATGGATCAACAAGTAAATGACTATGCAAAAGACTATGAATATCTTGATACAGAGCTTAATTATCCACACTAGTATCATGACATCATAAATTAGTAAGGTAATAAGGATTCTCATCCTTCTTTTTTAGTTCTTATGAACCCTAGGAAGGATAACCTAATTTGATTCTCTCTTAAAGGAATCAATAAACTGAATTGTATTCCTCTAAAACACAATTACTTGAATGGAATGTATATTTAAAATGTGAATTATTTGGTGATTAAAAATACTGGTTGGACAATGATCAATCACTTAGATAACTATAAAACCAACACCTTAACCTTTGGTTATGAGTCAATATCAGGTATAACTCCACAATAAGGTGATTAACAAAACATATGCAAACAGAGATAAAATGCCTTACAGATTATCCTCTCTCTGCAACTATATCATCAGATCCTTAAACTATTTCTAAGCTCTCTAGGATCACTTGAAATAATTAATCATTCCAACCTCCTACAACATCATAGAAAAGAACTATATATAGGCCTAAACCATCCTGTAATCCTTAAGATAAGGATGCTACAATATTCATATGGTTTAGAAAACCTAACCCTAAAAACCTAGAAAAGACAAAAGATAGGAAAACACCAAGCGGTGGAAAGACAAAAATGTAGAATAAAATCTGTTCTTTCTTTTGTCTTCATGTGGATGCCAACACCTTGGTCTGCATATGTTCAGGATAGCATTTGATAATTAAAATAAGGACTAGTGACTACCAATAAAGGCTAACATATACTAATATCTTTAAGATTGCTAACCTTCATGTGCTCATAGAATAGGTGCCATGTGTCCTCTTTACTCTTCATCCATTACATCCAAGTCAACTGTGACATGCTTCTTTTTCTTTGGATTTGTCATGATGTCCCAT
Source organism: Thuja plicata (assembly GCA_018584345.1). Lineage (NCBI taxonomy): Eukaryota > Viridiplantae > Streptophyta > Pinopsida > Cupressales > Cupressaceae > Thuja > Thuja plicata. The sequence continues at coordinate 2,119,387 of MU223266.1, forward strand.
GCTATCACATATTCCTATTTAGGCCACTCAAAACTCTGAATATTCTCAAGTTGGGCCTTCTTCCTTTCCCATCTAGCATATGTTATGCTCTTTACATTTGAGATGAATTTAGTGAAATCTATCTCTGTCTTTATTTCCTCATTCAAAAGCTTGTTGTATCTCTCAATGTCTAACTCTCCCTGATCAGATATGTATATATCATTGATGGGAAACACATTGTCAAATTCTACACCCCAAAGCCCTAGTGGCTTGATTTGATTGTCCTCGGTTCTAATGGGAGGTACAAATCTATTTTAACCTAGCCTAAACATATTCATCCTAGCCTCAATCTGATTTTATTTTTCTTTAAAGAAGGATAAGGTGGCTCTAATTTATTCTATTTCTGTGCCAACAAGAGTTCCTATCTCTGGAAAATCAGGCCTTAGTGGTTGCATAGATGCCAACCTCTCAAAAAGTGTTGTCCTTCCAGACTAAGTAGCATAATATGGATTCAAAATTGATATAAATCTATTGAATTTTGTTTATAGGCCAAGAAAATTTCCATAGGCTCCATACACCACATCAATCTTGTCTTTAATGGTGTCTATTATGTGTTGCAAAATTGAAGTCAAGGCTCTTAAAATAACACTATTGTGCTCTATTACCACTTCCTCTATTTCAGTAGCTACCTCCCCTATTTCTTCTATCTAGATTTATGTATCCCGTACATCTTTAGCCTTAGTAGGGGAAGGCTCTGTCACATCTAGTAATTGTTGAGTAATCTCGTCTATTATTTTTTGTTGTGTCTTGATTTTCATGATTCCCAACTCTCTTTCTTTAGTAATGTCACTAGTATCACTAGTTATTTTATGTATTTTTTCTGACATTTGAGCTGATTTTGCCTCATTGAGTTGGGCAAAGTGAGTTAGCACTTGGGATATTTCCAAATCACCTATATTCTGATTGACCAGATTATTTGTTTACCTTCCATCTTCTCCTGGATGATCAACACGGATGGCTTTTGATCTTTGGGAGCCAAGCTCCACATTGCAAGTGTCTAGGACTTAGGATTATATCAAAACCCTCTTATCATATCCCCAACCTATGTCTTTGATGACAATTTGACATTAGGATATTTCCTAGTTTGATCAATTATAAAGGCTGAGAATGGATCCCAACCTTCCACTAATAGCATCCCACTGGCCTTACCCAGTTGCCTATCTTGTTGTACTATTATTTTCTCAGATTCAGGGTAATAGTCTTGTAGTGTTTGCAAAGCCTCTTGGGTTACTGGATCACCCCTTGCTAGTTGCAATTGTGTACTTACTTGTTGTTGATTGTTCCAAATGAGGAAATCTTTAAATTACTGTGTCTTAATAAAGTTCTCATCTTTAAGGAATTCATCCTGATGTATCAACCTCTCATCTGTACAAGTTCTTAGAGGTAACTCTTCCACTTCTTCTACATCCTTTTGTAATTTATTTCTTGCCCTGATCTGTTTTCTTAGTTGGTGATCATAGGGCCTGTTTCCAGTTATTAAGGAAAAAATTCTATCTATCTTTTTCTCCTTCTTCTTAGAAGGTTTCCCTATTTCCACTCTCTATTTCTTTTTTGGGGGTTCATTTGTCACTTCCTTCTCAGGGACCTCCGTTAGGTCTATGATATTTTCTCCTTTAGCTTCCTGTTCTTCTTCAACTGCTTGATAGTTTGGATGGGCAATGGGTGAGGGATAGTCTTCATCACTGTCATCATATTCTCAATTAGAGTGCTATGCTTGATCTTTCTCAGGAACTATTAGTGCACCCTCAAATTTATTGCACAAGAGAGTATGGGAGTTAATCATGGCCTCTAGCCTCTTCAAATAGGGCATATCAAGGAAGAACCCCACAAATTTTAGACCTTTTCTCTTCACTTGCCTCTCCAAATCCATAAGTTCATTGAACTTTGATGCTCTTTTGTCAACCTCCTCATCCTCCAAAATATTCCTTACTAAATCTTCTACCATGCATTGTTCATGGTCTTTGGTGTAGGGGATGGTTGGAGTCAGCAACTTTTTTGGTACTAAGGATAAAGCCTTCTGTATCAACATATTTGTGTAAGGCCACATTCATCCTATAATGATATAACCAACTATTTGCAAGGTTTAATGCCCCTTTTCCAATAGTAAAATTGTAAATTCTGAACTACCTAGGGGTAAATGTACTCTTCCTATGTGGTGCTAGATGCTCTTTATCTATCAAAATGAGCTGCCTTATGAATTCCATTACAACTATTCTCAGTGGCACATGGAATGGTAATGCATGTGGAGGGTGGGAAAAACCATAGACCCTAATTATTATGAAGTTCTTCTCATAGTAAAAGGCTCCCTATTTATGGTCACCTGGCCATTGGCTAGATACTGACATGGCCTCAATAGTTGTATCACTTTTACTGTCAACCTAGTCTTTTTGAAACCTAGGAATTGAAGAATTGGATATACTATCCAATTTTTAAAATCACAAAACTCTTTCTCCCTATAAGTATAGTTCCATATCCGCAACCAAAATTGAACAAGGTTAGGCTAGTTGTTATGAAATTTCTGTGGCCTAAGATATTAACAATTCATGAGTGAGTAGTTATAGTATAGGATCAAATGCATAAGAACTAAATAATGCATAAACATAGGGTGATCCTTTTTACTTTGTATATCTATGAACCCCTAGTGCATGTGGTCTATAATGTACTGAATATTGTCATAGTTGGAGGTAGTTTGGAGGCTTTGCATATCCAATACTATCATCAAAATATCTGATGTAATCATATCTTCTCCTGCAACCTTTCCTAGAACTCTACAAAGTTCATATGATATGTAATTCATATAGAAATTCAAGTCCTTGTAGAAATATGGGGTTGCTGCTGGCATGGGTGCTATATATTTCTTCATCTTCTTTGAAACATGGTGTTCCTTGATCAACTTGGCTGCAATTCCAGACTCTCTGGTATATATATTCTCTAGGCTCTTCAAGTTTATTTATGTGGTCATAGGATAGTATACATTGAAAGCCTTCATGAAAGTGTTCCTGTCTAGGGTAAGCAAGGCTTTTCCATCATCCCTCTTAATAATTTTTGTTAGGGTATTATTCCTACTGGTCATGTCCAAGACAAAATTGACATCTACAAATATGTCAGGAACAACTAACCTAGCCAACCCACAAATCACACCTTTATTTACTAATATTGAAAAAATGTTCTCAAAACCCTCACTACCAACTATCAATTACCCTGAAATCTGCAATTCTGAGCACCAAAGACACTATTAATCACAATCTCTATTGATTTCTAAATCAGGAAATAACCTTTCTAAACACTTACTGCTTGGAAATTTCACTCTACAAAACTCTTAGCTCTGAGAATTTGAAAGCTGATAAAAAAGCAGTGACAATAGATATGCATACTTATAAATAAGAAATCAATGTAGATGTCTCTTTGAACTGGTAAATTTATAATTCAGTCACTTCTACCATTAGTTTACACACTGTGATATAAATTTATTGTTCTAGCCGTGGCATTTAAACTGACAAGTAATCAATTTCTAATGAGTGCTTTTACATATAAAAACCTTATAAAATTCAAAAAGAGATCGAAATCAGATCTGATTGGCTGCATTAAATCATTTTACAGATACTTTTCTATATGTCAAAATCTCTATAATATTATTGGTCAGTAACTGTCCACTATGGCATCACAAAAAAGTCACCTTTTAACTATGGTTTCAATCTGGCAACTTGGCGACTGAGCAATCTCCTTGTTGCTTGATATTCCTTCTAACCCTAGTTTGTTACTGAGACCTGGCGACAACATTGGATCAATCTTTAGATCAATGGTTGTCCTGATGTCACCTAATCTTTTAACTTAACCCTTCCTTTTATGGAGACAATGTGACTAAAGCATTTACTTAACTTTTCTTCAACCTTGGGTCAAATCTAGAGACTTGGTGACTTATATATCTCTATGTCGCTAAAAAAAATTTCTAACTCATAGTTTATCTAGAGACCTGGCAACAAAATCCTTTAGTCTCTTTGTCACTTAATTTTTTCACTTTAATGACTTCCATCTAGAGACAACACGACTACCATTGATCTATTCTTTCTCTGCATCTAACGGTTGTCGCTAAGTCTCCTGATCTTCATGTCAAACCCTAACTTTTCATGAGACTTCGTAATTGATAGATAGGTGTCATACTTTTCTTTTGTCTCTTGATCATTAGATATTGTTTTAATTTTCAACTTTATACCTTGACTACATGACTATTGTTGATTTGGCCTCAATCATGTGGTTGTCGCTGAATCGCTTGATTGTCAACTTAACTCATCTTCCTTCTCACGATTACGCAACAACACTATTATCCAAGCTGACATTCAACCTGGGTTTATTCAGACACTTGGCAAACATTAAAACTCCATGTCGCTTGATTTTTTCTAAACTGCAAGGTTAATTTGGAGACTTCCCAACTACTTTTGGATTAACTTTCTGATCAATGGTTGTCGCTGCATCTCTTGATATTTTACTTAACCCAGATTTTATTTTGATACTTAGCGACAATGGTGAAACCTTAATCTTTTGACTTAACTGATAACCCCGGAGCTTATTTGGAGATAACATGACTGAGTAAACTTGAAGTCGCCATATAAAATCACTAACTCTTCTTTTATTAGGAGATAACTCGACCACCGTTAGATTAAACTTCTGATCAACGGTCTGCGCAAAGTGTCGTGATCCGCTGAAGCATATTCTTTTTATTAGGAGACTATGTGACTAAATAATTTTTCCAAGTCTCCAAATTGAATGGAATATTTGCTTTCCTTTATGAGACTAAGCGACCAAATATTTAGCACATGCAAATAACTTCACACTTAAGTTATGAAAAAGGTAACATATAAATAGAACTCGTCTAAGAAATTTAGGGCCTTTTTCGCATTTCAAGTAGAAATAACCTAAGGGCTTAGGGTTTTTGACATTTTTGAATAGGTTTAGGGGTAAAGTATTTATTTGTAGAGGTATGTAAGCATTTTAAACATGATTTTCAACCTTCTAAAGATAGGCATTACAAGAAACCTCAAAAATTTACAGGGCAAACTAAAAAACTGGAAATACACCCAATAGTGGCTCTCTCTAAGGATAGCTAAACACAAGTTTATGACAAGAATCTTAGAATATTTGGTTGCAGAAATTTTATTTGATGCTAATTAACCTATCACTAGGAAGGGAAACACACAAATAAAAGGGAAACCTACTTATGTACACATGATACAAATTTACTTACTTGTGCATGAAACTTTAATATTTTCAAATGAAGAAAGGCTTCAGAAATTGCACATGCATAGGAAAATTAAACTCTTCTCCATTCATATTTTTTAGAAGATAAGAATATTTTCCAAAGCTTTGAGAGGTCACAAAAGTTCCAAGCCATAATGACTCAAACTTCTTATGCTTTCCTTTATCTTCTTCTCTTACATTCCACTTCAAAACAAGGTTATCTGGTTGGAAGTTTCTGTTACTAGCCCTTTTGTGAAATAGATATTTCATCTTTTGTTGTAAGTTTATATTTTGTTTCTTCCTATCCTTTCTGATTTCATCCAACTCTATCAATTGCATTACTTTGTCTTTCATACAATTAGAAATCTCTAACTATTCTTCTTGTATAAACTGGTATACTGGTAACAAATTATTAATAGGTAGTCTGGATTTCATACCATATACAAGTTCAAATGGTGATTTTCCTATTTCCTTTTTAACTATTATCCTGTCAGCCCATAGAGCTAACCTCAATTTTGTATGCCATGCTCTCTTGTTCTTCTCAAGAGTCTTCTTTAAAATCTTTAATATACTTTTGTTACTAGATTCAGCTTGTCCATTTTCTTGAGGATGGTATGGGGATGAATATGAAATCATTATCCCATACTTGTCGCAAAAATATTTTATGTCATATGACCTAAAACACATGGCATTGTCCATTACTAACTTTACAGGGACACCAGATCTAGTTAATATTTTTTCCATCCGAAATTTAGTAACAACCTTTTTTCCTTTTTTGCAAGGATAGCTTCAATCCATTTTGTAAAGTAATCTGTGGCTAGTAATATCCAACTGTGTCCACTACTAGATTTTTTAGAGAATTCACATATAAAACCAATTCCCCGCATAGAAAATGGGGCTTCGACACTTACAGGATTTAGTAATAGAGCTCCTGAAAAATTTAACTTATTTGTGAGCCTCTGACATCACTCACATCTCATAACATGGGCATCTTTGAATAAACTGGGCCAAAAATTACTAGCCCTTAGGATCTTGTGGGAAGTAGTCTTGGCAGAAAAATGGCCTCCACAGACCCATCATTTATTTCATTTAATATTTTCTCATATTAGATTTGATCTAAACATAGCAATAATAGACCATTTCTATCTTTCTAGAATAAATCTCCTTGTACTAAAGTATATCTCTGAGCTTGTAATCTAAGACTTCTCTTTTGATTATCTCTCATAGCATTAGGACACTTGGCATTTTTTTAAGAAAAATACAATATCAATATAAAATGGTTTTTTATCTATACTAGTAATTGTATGATCATGTATTTTTGTATCATTTACTTGTACTAAATCCAAGTTCTCCTCTTTCATGATATTTTCCAAACCTTGACCTCTTACTAGTTTTGTAATGTGGATTTCTAGGATGAATTCTTGAATTCGGTTGATCCACTTACACCTCTTTCCAGTTACTTCTGATTGGGTAAGAATGTCCTTTACTTCTTCTTGAGGTATATATGCCAACACTTGAGCACAAACTAAGTATTTTCTAAAAGATTTTATAGCCTTTACCAAAGCATATGCTTTCTTTTCCATCATCTCATAATTCAGTTCTACAGCTTGAAGGGATTTTCTAAAAAAGGCTTTTGGATGTTCAAACCCTTCATCAACTTTTTGTAATAGAACAACAACAATAGTATGAAAGGATGCAAAGGAAAATAAAGAAAAGGGTTTACTATAGTCTGGTGATTTTAGAATAGGTGCCTCTTGTACTGCCTTCTTTATTCTTTCAAATGCTATTTGAGCTTCCTCATTCCAATAAAATTTTGCATCTTTCTTTAGCAACTTGATAATTGGTTTGACAACCTCTGCAAAATTAGCTATGAATTTTCTGAAAATTTTTATCTTTCCTAAGAAAGATTGTACTCCTTTTATATTTTTTGGAGCAGTAACCTTTTGGATAGCTTCTATTCTCTCAGGGTCTATCCTAACTTCATCTTTGGACACTATATTTCCTAGTAACTTTCCTTCTGTAGCTGAAAAATGACATTTTCTAGGGTTTAGTGAAACACCATACTCTAAATATTTATTAAAAAAATTATCTAGGTTTTCACAGTGATCCCCTCATTTTTTATAATATGTAGTCAAGAAATCTTGATAAATAACCATGGATAAATCAATAAATTCTTTAAATGCCACATCCATGGCTCTTTGGAAAGTTGCTCTTGCATTTATTAACCGAAAGGGCATTCTGACATAGACATAGGTTCCCCATGGAGTAGTAAAAGTAGTTTTGAATTGCTCTAATTCTTTCTTAAGTGCCTGGTTGTAGCCTGAGAATCCATCCATCATTGATAGAAACTCAGAACTAGTTACCTTATGCAACATTGCTTCCATATTTGGTAAAGAATAGTTAGCTTCTAAGGAAGCAATATTCAAATTTCTGAAATCTACACATAGTCTTATGTCACCATTCTTTTTTCTTACTAGTACTAGGTTTGAGATACAAGTTGAGTGTCTGATGGGCTAGATAATTCCAGCATCCTTTAACTTGATCAACTCATGTTGCATCTTAGGAGCCAACAAAGGATTACTATGTATCTACTTCTATCTGAATGGTTTCATGTTAGTTTTTAGTGGGATTTCATGTTGGAAACAATCCTCTCTATAAGCCTTAAGATCTTCATATGACCAAGAAAAAATATGCTTATGTTTTCTTAGTAGTTTTATAAGGTTGGTTCTAACATGAGAGTCTAATACTTTTCCAATGTAAACTATTTGAGGAGTGGTCTGTGAACCCAAATTTATTTCTTCTAAATCCTCAACCTTGGCATTGCTTATTCCTAATTATTGTTCACTTTTATTAGTAAACAATGCCTGTAGTTCTACTAGTCTCTTAGGAATCTGGTTAGAACTAAGTTGGAAAACCTCATCTCCCAGTATACACTCGTTACCATCAATGACTTTGAGAATATTATTGCAATATATATGTTCATCCTCATAATGGTGAAGGCACTGAAGAAATCTAAGGATATCTTGGTCATCCTCAAACACTTTCTAGTTGTAAATGTTGTTTGGGATAACTTGTCTTCCTTTGACATCCACAATTGATACCCATTTAATGGTCATGTCATCCATTTTCAAGGCAACATTAGCCAAGAAATCTGACATTATGTTTCTAGACCTTTCTATCCTATTTATATTAAAGGAATCAAATAATTCTATTTGATCCCAAATAGCATGTCTATACATTTTCAATCTATCATTCTTTATAGCATATTTGGATCTCACCTGGACTACTACTAACTCTGAGTCACCATAGAATTTTAAACATTTTATACCATGTTTAGTAGAAATTTGTAGCCCTAGAAACAAAGCTTCATACTCTATTGTATTTTTGTACATTGAAAAGATAGGAGAAAATAATAGTTAAAAGTGGTACCTAATGGAGATATAAATAGAACTCCAACTCCTGTACATCTTCCATAGACCATCATTTTGTAAAGTTAACTCCTTCACCAAAGGATCAATATTTTCACACTAGTGATCACTCGTTTTGATGCTGAAATTGTCCATGTCAATCTCAACACAATAATTAATATCTGCATCCTCAAGTAATTCTACCATGTGAGGTGTTCTTCTCTCTCTAGATATCTTTACATTATCTCCACCTATATTGAAATTGGCATAAGACAAATCACACTGTGTACAACCACCCATTTAAGCACTCCATTTTATAGATAATAACATGTCATAGTGTGTTGGTGCGTCAACCACTAGTAGACTCATAGTTAACATTGTATCTGGACACATGGATAATTTGTAGGCTAGGGCTTCAATAGTCCCAACAACAAGAATTTATCTAGAGTCCGTTTATTGGCATCTTCCATTAGGAGTGTCTACATGTAAAACCTTGGATCTCATAATCTCTACTGCAGGCATTACTATATTTGATACTCCTGAATCTATCATACAGTTTTTTCAGCATCTTTCCATTTATAACCAAAGTTAAGAAAAAGAGGTCAAAAACCCCTGCAGAAGTGTTTGTATTTAACTCGATCTGAGGGATTTCAAATATCATCCCTTTAGGCTCTGTCCCCTTATTGTTGGTCTTCTTCTCAATAAGCTCTATTTTCTGAGGTTTTATCAGTAACACATTGTTCAAAACTAATAGGACTTTATCTTTATGTTATTTTATTCTAATCATCTCAAGGAATGGGACCTTCACAGTCATCTGAGATAAGCATTGTCCCATATCTACTAGAGTATACTTTACACCAGTGGTTTTAGGCTTTTCTATAACAATATTATTTTCTTCTATTTGAATATTCATGGTAGGTTCTTCCCTCCTAGATTTTTTATTTTCCACTTTAGGGGAAGAAGAAATTGCCTTTGGCTCTTTAGCCATTTCCATATGTGCATCTTTTTGCACATTAACTTTTTTTACTATCTTTACCTTAGGTCTATTTGTATTTTCCCCATGCCCATCCTTTTTCGGTATATATTTGGCATATGTTTTTCTTTCTTTTATAAAGATGCTTGACGGTTGACTACCAACATTACCCACCACTCTATTTCTTAGGTGATGGTTGATTCTAGCTTTGTTCACTAAGTCAGCAGTGATTCTGGATTTTTTCTCATTACAAGCTTTTCTCACTATTGGAGATTCTCGACTATTTTGGGCATCACACCTTATATAGTTATTTCTTTCTTCTTCCTCACTATCTGACAAGACTTGCTGATGGTGAACTTCAAAAATTCCTTCTAAATCATTTATGTCATGATTCTCAATTTCTTCATCAGAATCCATATCATGACAAGAATATGCATTATTCATATTATAAACACATGTATCATCTTCTTCCTTATCTTGCTCCTCATTTGATTTTAAATCCAAAGAAACAACCAAAAAGTTAGGATTATGTGGTGCCTCACATGCCTCACACTAGAAGTCATCATTTCACATATGAATAACATTTTTATGTAAAGTATCAGGGGTCCTATTCTCAGTTTTGTCTTTTCTAGGTGGAGCAATAGGTTTACAATCCTTAAATTGGGTACCATTGGGGTAATTTTGGATCCTATTTTGTGGATTGTATTTGTTATTATAGGATGGCTTATTATTTTTTGGAGCCATATACTCTCTATATTCACGTTCCTTTTGATTTCTTCTATTAAAGCATGGATCCTCTCTTTTACCCAATTTCCCTGATATCCTTTTGATCATTTCTATGTTCATAGCTGTTTTATAGGCTTTTGTTAAATTCCTAGGATTTTTATCCCTTAATGCATAGCCCATTTTTGAATCAAAGGCATTAAGATAAGTAGCTAGACATACCTTCTGATCCAACTTCATCTTTTGGAATAGCTCGCTTAAATCTTGTATTGAACTCTTTTACTTCTTCATTTGAGTTCTTTCTTATGTTGTTAAACTCATTAAGACAAAACCCTTCATTAGTCTTGAAACCATATTGATCCTTGAAAAGATCAATCAGTTCATCCATAGTTCCTATAGAACCATGAGATAAGCTCCTAGACCATTCCCTAGCATCTTCTACTAGAGATTGCACAAAAAGTTTCATAAGAACATTTTCATGATTGATATTCAAATCATCTATAACATCAAAGAATTTTCTTAAATGTTCTTTACATGTGACAACATTATTACCTAAAATTTTTGGGAGCTTCTCTCCCATATCCTCTGGTATCACATTAGGATAACTAGGAATTAAAAAGAAAGAAAATTGCTTATACCTTTCTGCAGGAAGAGGCCTCCTTTTAAATCTATCATTCTCCATGGGAGCAGAAAGTTTACTATGTTCTTTGAAAGAAGAAGCCTTATTTTTTGATGTTGTAAGGTTCTCTATATCAGAAAATGAAATTGAACTTGACTGCAAGAAGTCAATTTTACTTTTCATTTCAATGGTAGCAGCTTCTGATTCAGCCTTTTCTAACATCTTATCCATAGTTTCTTTCTCTTTTCTAATTTTTTCAAGGTCAATGTGTAATTTGGACATTTTCTCTATCAAGTTCTTTTGAGTTATAGGCCTCTCATCTTCTGTTTATGCAAATTTACCCTTTCCTTTATCTTTGAATTCTTGAGAACCTAAATTTTGGTGGGTATTAGGAATATCTTGGTCTCTATGAGACCTCTCAATATTTCTTACAGCTTGATGTCTTAAGTTTCTTTTCCTATTTTTGTCAACATCTTTCTTCTCATGTTTCTTCTTTTTGTGCTCTTTTCCCCTTTTCATTTGTTGAATAAGGGCATGATGCTTCATGAGTATTCTTTGTTCCTCTAAAATATTATCAGAAGGAACTTCTTTAGAATCTGAACTAATTGTATATGCTCCTTCTCTCTCACTAGAAGTGTTGGTGACTACATATGTGTCTAGTCCAATATTTGGGGCTTGGGATTCTAAATATTTTTAGGCACTCTCTTCTTGACTAGATGGGTTATTATTTTTTCTTCTAGTGCTATTCTCTTCACTTATTGGAGGGGAATCATTGATACTTGCTTGATTTTTATTTTGTCTCCAAGACATCCTAGTTTTTGAAGTAGTGGGGATCCCACTATCCAACTCAGCTTCTGGATTATTCTTCATTCTAGACCTAGTATTCATATTGAAAATATATCTCTTGATTCTTCAACTAATCATAGAGATTTCACTTTTTAGAGTCACAACAAAAACTTGGGAATACTAAATACTAATAGAATGACTTAGGAAACTTTTAACTTTAAACTTGATTTATCTTTTAAAATACTGGAGATTCCATACAAGCTTCTTTCCAAGTTTTACACAAGACATCCCTAGCAGAGTCACCATTTTTCTAGGGTGACTTAGATGGGAAAAATCAACTGTAGTGAAATATTTAAACTTTAGAACACCAGTGATTTCTGAATACTACAACAAGACTTTACAATGTCTATCCCCAGCGGAGTCACCATTTTGTTAGCTCTTTTTCTTGCAGAATTTTTTTTAATATAACAGTATAGTTTTATACTTGAATGCAGACTCCTCTTTCATGCAAATGAAAGGCTAATTGATGAGGGTATTAGATAACATTTGGAGAAACTATTACCTCCTCCTTCTTTTTTGAGATCCACTGGCTCGGGTAGGTATTACCTATGTATGATTACTAAATAATAGTAACTTTTAAGTGGATTATCTTCTTACTAAAATGCTGAAATGTCTTTTTAATGGATCAACAAGTAAATGACTATACAAAATACTATGAATATCCTGATATAGAGCTTAATGATCCACACTAGTCTCTTGAAAACATCAATTAGTAATGTAATAAGGATTCTCATCCTTCTTTTTTAGTTCTTATGAACCCTAGGAAGGATAACCTAATTTTATTCCCTCTTAAAGAAATCAATAAACTAAATTGTATTCCTCTAAAGCACAATTACTTGAATGGAATGTATATTGAAATTTCAATGATTTTATGATTAAAATAATGGTTGGACAATGATCAATCACTTAGCTAACTATAAAACCAATGCCTTAACCTTGGGTTATGAGTCAATATCAGGTATAACTCCAAAATAAGGTGACTAACAAAACATATGCAAATAAAGATAAAATTCCTTAAAATTTATCCTCTCTCTACAACTATATCATCAGATCCTTAAACTATTGCCAAGCTCTTTGTGTTCACTTGAAATAATTAATCCTTCCTTGAAGGAGCTTACAAATGATTGCACAATCACCTTGTGATCAGTTTGCTTAAATTCCTTACAAGTAAACATACAAGAGCAATAAGAGTAATAAAAAGAGACAATCCAAGATACAGAAAAGAGATTGCAAATATTTGTATTAATTTCTTAAAACTTCAAATACAAATAGATAGACAAATAATACAAAGGCTCAGACAAATTTTAGTAGTCTGCCTTGTAATATATTTCATTGATTTTCAAGTTCCTAATTCCAACCTCCTAAAATCTAATAGAAAAGAACTATATATAGGCTTAAACCAACTTGGAATCCTTAAGATAAGGATGCTAAAATCTTTAGATGGTTTAGAGAACCTAACCCTAAAAACCTAGAAAAAAAAAAAGATAGGAAAACACCAAGCGGTGGAAAGACAAAACTAAAGAATAAAATCTGACTTTTTTTTTGTCTTCATGTGGATGCTGCCACCTTGGTCTGTATATGTTCATGATAGCATCTATTAATTAAAATAAGATATAGTGACCACTAATACATGATAACTTACACAAATATATTTAAGATCTCTAACCTTTATGTGCTCATAGAATAGGTGACATGTGTCCTCTTTATTCTTCATCCATGAAATCCAAGTCAACTATGACATGCTTCATTTTCTTGGGTTTTGTCATAATTTCCCATGTTGTCACATCTTCCTATTTAGGCCACTCAAAACTCAGAATATTCTCAAGTTGGGCCTTTTGCCTTTCTTATCTAGCATTTTTTATGCTCTTTACATCTAAAATGAATTTATTGAAATTTGTCTCTGCCTTTATTGCCTCATCCAGAATATTTTTGTATCTCTTTGTGTCTAACTCTCCCTGATCAAATATGTATATATCTTTTTTGGGTAACACATTGTCAAATTCTTCACCCCAAAGCCCTAGTGGATTGATTTGATTGTCCTCAGTTCTAATGGGAGGTAGAAATCTGTTGTAACCTACCCCAAATATATTCATGCTAGCCTTAATCTGATTCTCTTTTCCTTTAAATAAGAAAAAGGTGGCTCCAATTTGTTCTACTTTTGTGCCAACAAGAGATACTATCTCTGGAAAATCTAACCTTAGTGGTTGCACAAATGCCAACCTCTCAAAAAGTGTTGTCCTTCCAGATCAAGTAGCATAATATGGATTCAAAATTAATAATAAAGCTATTGACTTCTATTTATAGGCCTGGAAAATTTCCATAAGCTCCATACACCACATCCATTTTGTCTTTAATGGTGTCTATTCTATGTTGTAAAATTGAAGTCAAGGCTCCCAAAATAACACTATTGTGATCTATTACCCCTTGGCCTATTTCATCAGCTACCTCCCCTATATCTTTTTTCTAGATTTTTGTTTCTTAGCCCTCTTTAGGCTCAGCATGGGAAGGCTCTTTCACATCTAGTAATTGTTGAGTAAGCTCATCTATGATCTTCTATTGTGTCTTGATTTTTATGAGTCTTAGCTCCTTGTATTTAATAATTCCACTAGTATCACTAGTGATTTTCTATATTTTTTCTTACATCTGGGCTTCTTTTGCCTCAGTGAGTTGGGAAAAATGACTTAGCACTTGGGATATTTCCAAATCCCCGATATTCTAGACTAACCAGATTTTTTTGTTACCTTACATCTTCTCCCGGATGTTCAAGAGGGATGGTTTCTGATCTTTGGGAGCCAAGCTCCACATTGCAAGTTCCTGGGAGTTAGGGTTATATCCAAACCCTCTTATCATATCCCCAACCTGTGTCTCTAATGACAATTTGACATCAGGTTGTTTCCTAATTTGATCAATTATAAAGGATGAGGAGAGATCCTAACCTTCCACTAATAGCATCCCACTGGCCTTAACTAGTTGCCTAACTTATTTTGTTGTTATTTGCTAAAATTTAGGATCATAGTCCTATAGTGTTTGCAGAACCTCTTGGATTACTGGATCACCCCCTGCTAGTTGCAATTGTGTACTTACTTTTAGTTGCTTGTTCCAAATGAGGAAATCTTTAAATTCCTTTGTCTTAATAAAGTTTTCATCTTTAAGGAATTCATCCTGATGTATAAACCTCTCATCTGCACAAGTTCTTAGAGGTAACTCTTCCTCTTCTTCTAAATCCTTTTGTAATTTATTTCTTGCCATGATCTATTTTCTTAGTTGGTGATCACAGGGCTTGTTTCCAATTATTAAGGCATCAAATGTTTCTATCTTTTTCTCCTTCTTCTGAGAAGTTTCCCCTATTTCCACTCTCTGTTTCTTTTTTGGGGGTTCATTTGTCATGTCCTTCTCAAGGACCTCTATTAGGTCTATGATATTTTATCCTTCAGTTGCCTATTCTTCTCCAACTACCTGATAGTCTTGATGGGTAATGGGTGAGTGATATCCTTCATTACTTTCATTATATTCTTAATTAGAGTGCTCTGCTTGATCTTTCTCAGGAACAATTAGTTCATCCTAAAATTGATTTCACAGGAGAGTATGGGAGTTAATCATGGCCTCTAGCCTCTTCAAATAGGGCATATCAGGGAAGAACCCCCCAAATTTTAGACATTTTCTCTTCACTTGCCTCTGCAAATCCATAAGTTCATTGAACTTTGATGCTCTTTTGTCAACCTCCTCATCCTCCAAAATATTCCTTATTATATCTTCTTCCATGCATTGTTCATGGTCTTTGGTGTAGGGGATGGTTGGAGTCAACAACTTTTTGGCAGTAAGGATAAAGCCTTATTTATCAACACATTTGTGTAAGGCCATATTCATCCTATAATAACTTAACCAATTATTTACAAGGTCCAATGCCCCTTTTCCAATAGTAAAATTGTAAATTATGAACTGTCTACGGGTAAATGTACCCTTCCTATTGGTGCTAGATGCTCTTTATCTATCAAAATGAGCCACCTTATGAATTCCATTGCAGCTATTCTCGGTGATATAGTAAATGGTAATATATGTGGAGGGTGGGACCAACCATATACCCTCATTATTGTTAAGTTATTCTCATAGAAAAAGTCTCCCCAGTTATGGTCTCCTAGCCATTTGTCTAGATACTGACATGGCATAAATAGTTGTATCACTTTTACTGGCAGCCTAGTCTTGTTGACACCTAGGAATTGAAGAATTGGATATACTATCTAATTTTTGAAATCACAAAACTCTTTCTCCCTAGAATTATAATTCCATACCCACAACCAAAATTGAATAGGGTTAGGTTAGTTGTGATGAAATTTATGTGGCCTAAGATATTGACAATTCATGAGTGAGGAGTTATATTATAGGATCAAATGCATAAGAACTAAATATTGCATAAACTTATGGTGATCCTTTTTACTTTGTATATCTATAAACCCCTAGTGTATCTGGTCTATAATGTTCTGAATATAGTCATAGTTGGAGGTAGTATGAAGGCTTTGCATATCTAGTACTATCATCAAAATATCCAATGTAATCCTATCTACCCCTGCATCCTTTCCAAGCACTTTGCAAAGTGCATATGATATGTACTTCATATAGAAGTTTAGGTCCTTGAAGAAATATGGGGTTTCTCCTGGCATGGGTGCTATATAGTTCTTCATCTTCTTTGAAAAATTGTGTTCCTTGATCAACTTGGCTGCAATGCCAAACTCTCTGGTATATATCTATTCTCTAGGCTCTTCAAGTTTATTTGTATGGTCATAGGATAGTATACATTGAAAGCCTTCATGAAAGTGTTCCTATCTAGGGTAAGCAGGGATTTTCCATCATCCCTCTTAATCATTTTGGTTAGGGTATCATACCCATTGGTCACCTCCAAGAAAAAATTGACATCTACAAATATGTCATGAATGACTAACCTAGCCAACCCACAAGTCCAAGTGTTTGAAATTGGCATAGGTTTTAATGCCTAAGTTTTGTTGATGATTAGTGACCTACACTTAGTCATTTACTTAGGAAGTTTAAGTTGGTTATCACCCTGGCTAACATAAAACTATTCAAGGTTGAGCAACATTGCCGAATAGTAATATAGGTTTCCGAGTTACATCATGCTAAGCCGAGTAGAATACTTAAGTGTCCAGCGACACAGATGTTAAGTGCAGAGAAAAATAGTTTTTTCATACATGTCAGGATTGATTCAAACTTTGAGGTAAAATGTTTAGGTCGACTTGTACGAGATTTGGGCCTACATATGTATGCATTTAAAGTTTATCTACGAAGTTATTTATGCATTTAATTGTTTTATCCTATGCATGGCATGGACCCAATCAAAATATTGGAATTCCTTGGAGGCATAAATATTAGATCTTGATCGTTGATCTAGATCTCACCAATAGATCCGAAAAGACATATAAGATTGCTTCTAACCCTATTATTAAGTAGAGGGAGATACACAGAGAGAAAAGGGTTTTGTGTTCATGAGAGATGAACAATGAGTTATTTTGAGAAGAAGCCTACATCAAGAATAATGACAGAGTAGTGAATAGTAGAGTATTAAAGACATATCAGATTGTGAGATTACAGAAGGTATTGGAAAGAGAAGATTCATCATCAGCATCTGAGTGCATAATGAAGGATCTCTACTTGAAACATTCTAACAGGTGTATCAGGTGAAATATCTTAATAGAGTGGTTCTAATAGACCTACTTTAAATCTATTAGCCAAGTGATTACTTTACTATAGGTTGAAATCCTTTCACAAGGTAGATTTTAATGATCTTTAGTTCCTAACTGAATAGACCTTTAACTAGGTAGATTGCATTTTGTAATAAAAATCTAGTAGCCCTAAAAGGCACACTTTATTTCTACAGTAGTGAAGATTTTGTGGGTGTCATCCCCACCCCAGTTTTACCTATTTGGGTTTCTAGGTTACCAAAATTTTGTGTTATGGTTTATATGTTTCATGTTTTGGATACTATCTGATGTTAGCTTAAATTCATATATCTATGAATGTGGATTGATTTGTTTTAAGTAATTAAGTTTGAAGATTTGATTCACCCCCCTCTCACTATCTTAATTTCCCAATATTGTATTTCCAACAATTGGTATCAGAGAATAGTTCTCCTATAAAATATTTTAATTAGCTTGTGAGTACAGATCTTGAAATGGAGGTTTAAAAGTTGGGTAAAGTCATTGAGAATTAGAAGATTGAGATTCAGCTGGCATTACATCAGCTTTAGATAGCAAGACATGAATTGAAGAAATCATTGACAGCTAGGAGATATTTGGCCAAACAAATTAATGATACTTATTATCAGGAAGATGACACTACAAATCTATTTCAGAATGGAGATTCTACTGAGAGTGATGCAACAATTGCAAATCTACTGGAAAAGAACAATGTACTATGTGAAGAAGTCAGGAACTTGAAAAGAGAACAAGAAATGCAGATAGTAAGACTATGTGAAGTAGTGGAACAAAATAAGAAAGCTAAAGATGACAAAGCTATGGTAGAAGAAGATAAATAAGTGATAACTTTCAGACTTGATGAAAGGACACGTGATGTGCAAATGATGAAAATCAATGAGGTTGACATGGAAAATCAACTACTACTTGCAAATCAGGAGATTAGCAGGAAAGATATGGAAATGATGAATCTGAGATCTGAGAACAATCAATTGAAAGATGATTTGAGATCTAAAAAGGAACTAAATGAAAGGTTGAATAAACCTAATGAAGCTTTGACTCACTTTGAGAATCTGATGGAATCATCAAGAAGACCAAATGGTTCTTCTGGATTAGGTCACATTAAACCAAAGACATCTACTGAGAAAGGAGAATCATCTAAGAATGGGGAAAGGAGGAATGCAAAGACAAAGAACAACAAACTTGTTTGCCACCACTATGGAAAACTAGGTCATATAGAAAACATTTGCTGAAGCAAGAAACGTAAGTTCAATCCTAAACCTAAGTTAAATGGTTACAATTTTAATTGCAAGAATTTTGGACATAAAACACATGAATGTTGGGCTGAAGAAAGTGATGCACCTCTCAAACCAAGATTCAATGGTTATTGTTACAAGTATCAGAAATATGGTCATAAAGAAAAATATTGTAGATCCAATGCTAAACAACAATGGACATCTAAGACACAAAAAAAACACCTAAGAAAGGTAACACTTACAATTGGGATTATAACACAAGGAAGATTTGTCATTACTATGAAGAATATGCACATGCACCTGAAGATTGCTTAAAGACACATTTCAGAGGAAAATCTAAGAGTTGGATCAGTGTAATCCTAGTCTACTTTAGTTTTTTGAAGATTGGTCACACTAAGAGAGAGTGTAGGACAAGAGTACCTGCTCCTACTTTTGAGGAAATAAGAACACAAATCAACCAGACATAGGTAAGGAAAATAGAGCTGAGCAGTAGTGAAACTACTAAAGCTGAGGTCACCCAATCAAATGGATCAGGTGATCCCACAATCTCTAACT
This sequence comes from Thuja plicata, assembly GCA_018584345.1. NCBI lineage: Eukaryota > Viridiplantae > Streptophyta > Pinopsida > Cupressales > Cupressaceae > Thuja > Thuja plicata. Next base: position 2,138,742 of record MU223266.1, read on the forward strand.
GAGCCAGATAGGTATGTAAGGAGCTACATTTAAATTTCAAATCTTACATCAGTTCCTAATTGTTAGAAACACTGAGAGGAGGGGGGGTGAATCAATGTTTGTCTATTAATTACTTTTCAGAAACTTAAACATAAATCAAACATACATTGAGTGAAGCTTAACATAAGAAATCATAACACATGATATGATTAAGGGGAAACCTTGATCAGAGGAAAACCCTGATGGGAATTATTACCCACAATTATTGTACTAGTATAATGAACCTGTTAAAGTTCCTTTGCCCTGTTAGAAGCAACCTTTACAATATGAGTACAATGACCTGGTTAAAGGTTAGACCCTATTAGGAGTCTTTAAGAAAACCCTGTTAAAGGTATATGGCTCACTACCTAGGCTAACTGCCCAATAGGATGAAGGCTACAACATTCTGAAAGATGATATACACTATATCAAACTGAACTGTTGTGATGACATTACTGTCTGATTAGTTTCATGTATGCGTGAATGCTCTTACTCTCTTAAAGAGATATATCATATACTGAATTCATCATACTACTCTTCTATATCTTCCTCTTGCATAATAATCAACACTTGTAACATAACTTTACATTACATACTTATATGTTCATATCCGAATAGGCCTGACCCAAAACAAAACTCTAGTTAGCCCTAAAACAAATACACAATGCTTCCAAACAAGTCATCTCAAGTGTGTTTACTACAATTATAATTACATCATTACAAATATATAACCAAAGGCGCGTAGCCATTACATAACAAAATAATTCACACTGATCAAAACACTAGTCAGCTTCCATGCTCTATCTTCTGGACTACTGGTCTACTGATCTGCATGTAACTTCTTCATACTATTGTTCTATACTATGTGTGTCTATATTTAGAATGTGCATGTGTCATACAACATATATCAGAATGTGCATATGTTGACTCGATCTCTCACATGTGCGTTGATGTGCTGATCAATGAATATCTCTGTCTGCCCTATTTTCCATACTTAGCGATTTTGTCTTTCATGACAGACAATAAACATGACTTTGTTGCCATGATGAAAACAAAAAATGAGTCATGCATCCTTAGGAATTCAACTTGCCAACAATCTCCCCCTTTGTCATTTATGGAAACAAAGGAATGTGGCCAAGTTTCTCAAAATGACTTAACACAAAAAATGACTGTATATCATAACATCTTATTGTTATATACATATACTTCTCCGCATATACACATTCTATATTACTCCCCCTTTGACATTAATGGAAAAGGTGTACAAAAACTTTTAAGTCTTCTACATACTTACTCCATGTAAAATTTAGGGTACACAATCTGAAGAGATTGGATCTCTTTCTTCCAGAATACTTTCATTGTATCAACTATCTGAAGATGCGTGCATAGGGCATAAGTTAGTTTCTCCATCTTTATCAAATCCATGCATGGACTTTGATCATATGTTAAAATGGTGGCATCAATCTATTTTATGTTCTCATTTAAGACTGCTAGAGATGGTGCAAGTGCATTTCTCAACTAAGTTTGTCTTACTCTTATCTTGCTGATCTCCAATTTAGCTTTCTCAATCTTGTCTAACTACTCTTGATAAACATTGTTGCAGATGTTCATGTCTTGCATGGATTTTTCTAATAATTTCCTAATTCTATCCACCATGAGCTCTGTCTCTTCTACCTTTTTAATGTGCTTAGAGGTGAACTTCACTCTGTCCATGCGGTTAGCTATAACTTTCTTACCTTTAGCTACTAATTCTTTTAGTATGGATTGCCCAATCTTTAAGGATTTTAGGTCTAAGGTAAAATTCTTTAAGAATTCATTTAATCTCTCCTTATGTTCATCTTCTAAAATTTTAGTAGCAGAGTTTACTAAACTTGTAAAGTGTGATTTAAAGTTTGTTAATATGTTGTCCACATCTTCAATAGATTCAACTTTGGCTACTTTCTTGTCAGTAGGCACTAAGTCATTCAATATGTTTACTGATTCAAAAAATTGAGGGTTCCTCATCACTTGTTTCTACTTTTCTTTTTCCATAGAAAGAACATTGATCTTGATTAGGTCCTCTTCTCCCCATGCATCTAGACATGCTGAATCAGGAGTTAACCTTGACAACAATGAGGTAGATGGTTGAGTGGATGGTGAGAATATAGTATTCTAACTAGTATCCATACATTCAATCTTTACTGGTATCTCTTTTATTGGTGTCTCATCACCTAGAGTATCTTTTTCTTTATTCAAGTCAATTGGATCATTGGACAAAACTTCATCTTGTTGTGCAGATGTATCGTCAGTGCACATTTCTTCAGTGCTTACAAATGCTTTATCAACTTTTTCCATGTCTTTTTCAGATGTTGTCATGGATATCTTGATATTGTCAACTACTATAGTATCTTCTGAGTCTTTATCTGTATCAGAAAATATTGTCACTATGGAATCTGAAACCTGTGGACCTGTCATAGGTGCTTTCTGTATCACTAGTTTTGTAACTTGTTTGGGAGGAGCTCGAGTTACCTTTGTAGTAGGCATCATTGATGGATATATGTGTCTATCCATAAACACTTGTGCAAATGCCTTTTCAGTCTCTTTACCTATCTGTTCATACTCTTTGTTCATAATCTGTAAGGTCCTTGTCTTGGTTCTGAGATGAGGCTTCACCAGATCCAATAGATTAGCCTTTTCATCATGTGCACATACAAGGAGAATAGTGTCCAATGTTTCTTCTCTAATCCTCATGTCTTCCTCTATTGCATCTCTTTTCATGATCTCCAGTATGTTCCATAACTTATCTGGTATCACTGTTTTGAGTTCAATAATAGACTTCTTAAACTTGATGATATGAGATATGATCATCGAATGTATCTCAGTCTTATCCATCTCTTGATACTTGTCATAGACTTTAGAGAGTGTATCTAATCTCCCTTCATTTACAATCATGTTCTTCAAAACATTTAGACTAGGTCTAAATCCTACCTCAAGAGGAGCTTGAGTATTCCTTTCTTTGCTCTGAGTGTTCCTTGAGGATGGGTGATTTGTGGGAACCTATTTTCTTCCTCTAGTGTTCTTGCTTGGTATAGAAGTGCTAGAGATTTGATTCTAAAAAGTTGAATCATTGTATGTTTGTCATTGATGACAACATATAATACACAACAGTACTTCTATGTGTACTTATCCATATAACGACATGAAGACCAGTGTGGATAGATACATGTTTTTGACATGTTTACTATGCTATGTTCATACACATAGACTCAGATATTATATTTCAGTAAAGATATGTAATTCTGTTATTGACAGTTACAGCTCTACAGGATTAATGGTTTAAGGCCGACATATGTAACGTGTTAATTGAGTTTCATGTATCTCCTACATATGCATGTGTATATTCATGATATGTTATGATTTGTTGATATTAATCTAAATGCGCTAATCATTTTTCAAGAAGATTACAATGTTATGGTCAAATTGGTGAACCTGACTTAGTGAAGCGACGCGTTTGTTCAGCATTGACTTGCACGGTTGTAATTATGCTTGCGCACTTAGTAGATTTGACAAAGATGTTATGAAGAGTTGTCTAACAGGTCCCATGATCTCATAATTGGAGTATGTATTTATACAAGGTCATTTATGATAAGAAGAGTTGTGAAAGCCAGAGATTGAAAAGCAGAGCAGAGTGTTGATGTAGCAAAGCTATATTTATCATATGTTGATAATATAGATGTTTATGTTGAAGCATTCAGAATACAGATTAGATTTTTATATTGCTTTACAAGAGGTTAAAGAATCATCGCATAAAAGTAACTAATCAGACAAGCAGTGTCACAAAAAACAGTTCATCTTGTTGATACAGTATGTATCAAATAACTAGAAGGTTGTAGCCTTCACCACTTGGACAGTGAGTCCTCCACCCCTAACAGGGTTACGTGTAAAGGACTCCTAACAGGGTCTGACCCTTAACTAGGTCAACTATACTACTGCATTGTATTGTACAACTCCTAACAGGGTTGAAGAATCTTTTAATAGGGATTACTATAAACAATATAGTTCTTTGTGGGTACTAATTCCCACCAGGGTTTTTACCATTTGGTTTACCCGTAACCAAATTGATGTGTTGTGTAATGTGTTATCTGAATGTGTATTTACTTTGTATCAATTTGGATTAATAAGTACAAAAGATTTAAATTTGTAGATAACTGATTCACCCGCCCCTCTTAGTTATCTCTAAAGTATTGTAATAATTAGTATTAGAGCCAAGTGCCTTGGAGAGAAATCCTAATAGCTTAAGGTAGATCAAGATGGCATACTTTAGAAAAGACATCCCTAAGTTCGATGCAGAGAACTATTTGGATTGGAAAAAAAAAATGGTAACACATCTACAGTGCATTGCATTTGAGATCTTTGAGATTGCTACATAAGAGGTTGAAATCCCATCTCTGAAAGACCTTGCAAAGGATGATGCTACTAGAAGACAAAAGGAAACATTTACTAATAACGCAATTTCAAAAGAAGCCCTAATCATCGCCTTATCTGACAGTGAATTTTTTGAGATCAAGAAGTTTGACAAAGCACATATCATATGGAAGTATTTAGAAGACATGTTTGATGGAGATGTTCAAGCAAAGAATGCACGCAAGAAGACATGGAAGAAGAAATACAATAGTCTCAAGATGTTACCAGAAGAGAACATTAGAGCTTATAATCAGAGGATAAATGAACCAGTATTTGGAATCAGAAAAAATGGAGGAAAAAATTTAGAAGAAAATATAATGGATAAGTTGTTAACCACATTGACATCAGACTATGAAAACAAGATCAGTATTCTAGAGGAAACTATGCAATTCTCACAAGACTTCAAGAGAGAGACTTTGATCAGAAAACTCTCTGCATTTTAAATATCAAGATTGAAGAATGAACCTAGGAATGAAACAGCCTTCAAAGCTTCAATCCATGGTAAGAAATACTCACACATCTCTAGTCATAATGAGAATGAAGAAACTAATGAAGAGCTAGAAGAGATAATTGCCATGATTTCTAAGAGAGAAAAGAAAGGAAAAGGAAAGTACGAAGGACAACTTCCATTTAAGTTTTTTCCATGTAATAAGATTGGTCACTTTGCATTGAACTATCCCACAAGAGTCAAGAAGTTCAGATCTTATTACAAACCTAAGTATAGGAAGGAATATTACCATGCTGAAGTAGGTGTAACTAATGAAGATTTAGGAGAAGATGAAATTGGATTTTTTGCTCTTAAAGACATGGAAAGGTTTCTCAAAGATATGGAAATTACAGATAAAGAAAAAGATCATGAATTAGCCTTAATTTCCAAATCATATGTTAGAACTGATTGGATCATTGACAGTGGATGCTCACATCACATGACAGGTGATAAAGACAGATTTGTTTATCTAGACAAATACAAAAGTGTGGTTAGATTTTGAGATAACACTCCTAAACCTATCATAGGCAGAGGTTCCATCACCCTGGATGGAAAGAATAAGACAGATGATGTTCTATATGTTGATGGATTACATCATAACTTGTTGAGTGTTGGACAACTACTTGACAAAGGCTATCATTTGGAGTTCAAAGACAAAAAATGGAAACAAGGATGGAGACATGATTGCATCAGGCTCTAAAACAAAAGGTAATGTTTTCCAGCTTAATTCATATGTAAGTTGTTTTTTTGCAAAGGTGGATGATAGTTGGTTATGGCACAAGAGACTTTGTCATATCAATTTTGATAATATAGTAAAGATCAGTAATGTCAAGGCAATTAGAGACCTACCAAGCATTGCAAGACTAGTTGACACAATTTGTAGGGAATGTGTTATGCGTAAACATGTAAGGAGTTCCTTCAGAAGCAAGCAGACCTCAACTAAAAAAAAGTTGGACTTAGTGCATATAGATTTATGCGATCCTACTCAAACAAGATCATACTATAGTGAAAAGTACTTTATTCTATTTGTTGATTATTTTTCTAGGATGATGTGGGTTGCATTCTTAAAAGAGAAGTCAAAAGCCTTTGAGAAGTTCAAAATATTCAAAGCGAAGGTTGATAATGAATCTGGACTAAAAATAAAATGTTTAAGATTAGATAGAGGAGGAGAATTCACCTCTGACCAGTTTTATGACTACTGTGAAGAACATGGAATAAAAAGTTAGTTGAGTGCCCCTAGAACACCTCAGCAAAATAAAATTGAAGAAAGGAGAAAAAGGATTATACTTGATACAACAGGCACCATGATGATTGAAGGAAAAGTGGCACACACCTATTGGAGAGATGTAGTGAACACAATAGTGTATCTATCAATAGAACACAATTGAGACCAGGTGTGGACAAGACACCCTATGAAATTTGGTTTGGAAATATACCCACAGTAAAATATTTTAGAATATTTGGCAGCAAGTGCTACATCAAGATAGATGATAGTGTTGGAAAGTTTGATGCTAGAAGTGATGAAGGTATTTTTCTTGGTTACTCTACAAAAAGAAAATCTTACAAATGTTTCAATTTAAGATTAAAGAAGATAATTCAAAGCACACATGTTAATATTGATGAGAAGTTTATGATTCAAGACAGGTACTATGAATATGCACCTTTGATTGAAGAAGAATCTAGACCTAACAATAAAGATACTGTAATTGAAGAAATGTTTGATTGTATTGATGTCTCATGCAATGACCTTCATTCAAGCAATGAAGAACCACAAATTACAGAAGAAGAAATCACACCTAAGGTTCCTAAGTTTACATCCAAATACCACTCTAAAAATGATATCATTGGAGATCAGAGCAGCAATGTTTTTACCAGATCAAAAGCAAAGAATATAACAGTAGATGAAGAGGTATGTTTACTTTCACAGATTGAACCTTTAACTGTTGAAGATGCTTGTAATGATTCTGATTCAAAAAATGCAATGAAAGTAGAACCAGATCAAGTAATAAAGAATGACACATGGGAATTGGTTCCTAGACCAAGTGATAAAAATGTGATCGGAACAAAGTGGAATTTCAGAAACAAAATGAATGAAGAAGATACAGTAATAAGAAACAAAGAAAGATTAGAATGTAAAGGATATGGGTAGAAAGAAGGAATAGATTACACTGATACATTTGCCCCTGTGAGCAGATTGGAAGCCATAAACTTGTTTCTGGCATATGAAACAATAAAAGACTTTAAAGTTTATCAGATGGATGTAAAATCAGCCTTTTTGAATGGTGAATTAAAAGAAGAAGTCTACATAGAACAGCGTGAAGGATTTAACCTTCAGATAGACAAGACATGGTATGTAGACTAAAGAAAGCACTCTATGGACTCAAACAGGCCTCAAGAGCATGGTATGAAAGATTAGATGGATATCTCACAAAGATTAGATTCAAGAAAGGAGAAGCCGATTACAATTTGTTCATAAGAGAAACACCTGATGGATTACTATTAGTTGCCATATTTGTTGATGACATTATCTTTGGATGTAATGACAAGCTTAGTAAAGCATTTTCAAAACAAATGCAGAGTGAATTTGAAATGAGTATGATTGGTCCTATAAAATACTTATTAGGATTGAATGTAAAGCAAATAGACAAAGGAATATTCATTAACCAGTCAAAATACGTGAAGGAAATACTGAAAACCTTCAAGATGGAGGATTGCAAGCCTGTATGCACTCCTATAATCATAGGAAGTAAAATTTCAAAAGATGATGACTACACAACAGTTGATAAAACATGGTACAAATCTATGATTGGAAAGCTTATTTATCTAACTCAAACAAGACCTGACATATCTAATGTAGTTGGCATTGTTGGAAGATTTATAGCTAAACCCAAGCATAATCACTTAATGGAAATCAAGAGGATATTCAGATATCTTAAGGGAACTATAGACTATGGTTTATGGTATCCTAAATAAGAGAATACACAACTTCATGTGTATACTGATGTAGATTGGGCAGGTTGTATTGATGAAAGAAAGAGTACTTTAGGAGGAGCAGTATTTCTCAGAGAAAAGTTGGTATCTTGGACAAGCAAGAAGCAAAACTATATTTCTCAGTCAACAATAGAGGCAGAATATGTTGCAGCAGCACTGAATTGTACAACAATTGTGTGGATCAAACAGATGGTTAAAGACTTTGGTATTCAGGTTGACTATCCTATTATTATTCACTATGACAACACCAGTACTATTAACATGTCTAAGAAACCTGTAATGCACAGAAAGACAAAACACATAAGAGATCAAGTATCACTTTCTGAGAGAAAAAGTTGCAGATAAGGAAGTGACATTAGATTATGTAAACAGAAAAGATCAACTAGCAGACATTTTCATGAAGCCTTTAGCCAAGGATACTTTTGTGTATCTAAGGGAGAAGTTGGGAGTCATTCCCTCTCCTAAGTCTAATTAGAAAAAGTAACAAGTACATCAGTCCTGTGTGACTGATGAATGGTTGACTACTCTACTTTTAGAGTAGTACCTGTATAGAATGGTTTATAGCACCCTTTTCCATTGATGTAAATGGGGGAGTATGTACCAATAAAAACAAGACAAACAAGGAATACATACAAGGAGCTTATACTATGGGGGAGTAAAGGAACACAGTAGGGAAGCATGACAATGGGGGAGTATTCAGAGAATATACAGTACATGAAACTGCAACAGTGTAGACAAATCTTTGTTGAGGATATTGAGAAGATTATAAAAGAAAGAAGACACCATGAACAAAAGTTGTTTTTACCATATGTTTCCATCAATGCCAAAGGGGGAGATTGTTGGAGATTTGATTATGAACAGTTGAATGATTGTATATTTGTCATTGATGACAACATATAATACACCGAAGTACTTCTGTATGTACTTATCCATATAATGACATGAAGACCAGCGTGGATAGATACATTTTTTTGACATTTTTACTATGCTATGTTCATACATGCAAACTCAGATATGATATTTCAGTAAAGATATGTAATTCTATTATTAACAGTTACAGTTCTGGAGGATTAACAGTTTAAGGCTGACGTATGTAACATGTTAATTGAGTTGCATGTATCTCCTGCATATGTGTGTGTATATTCATGATAAGTTATGAGTTTTTGATATTAATCTAAATGCGCTATTCATTTGTCAAGAAGATTACATTATTATGGTCAAATTGGTGAAGCTGACTTAGTGAAGCGATGAGTTTGTTTTGCATTGACTTGTGTGGTTCTAATTATGCTTGCGCACTTAGTAGAGCTAACAAGGATGTTATGAAGAGTTGTCTAATAGGTCCCATGATATCATAATTGGAGTATGTATTTATACAAGGTCATTTATGATAAGAAGACTTGCGAAAGCCAGAGATTAAAAAGCAGAGCAGAGTGTTGATGTAGCAAAGCTATATTTATCATATGTTGATAATACAGATGTTTATGTTGAAGCATTCTGAATATAGATTAGATTTTTATATTGCTTTACAAGAGGTTAAAGCATCGACACATAAAAAGAACTGATCAGACAAGCAGTGTCACAAACAACAGTTCATCTTGTTGATACAGTGTGTATCAAATAACCAAAAGGTTGTAGCTTTCACCACTTGGATAGTGAGTCCTTGGACAGTGAGTCCTCCACCCCTAACAGGGTTACATGTAAAAGACTCCTAATAGGGTCTGACCCTTAACCAAGTCAACTATACTACTGCACTGTATTGTACAACTCCTAACAGGGTTGAAGAATCTTTTAACAGGGATTACTATAAACAATATAGTTCTTTGTGGGTCCTAATTCCCACTGGGGTTTTTACCATTTGGTTTGCGCGTAACAAAATTGATGTGTTGTGTAATGTGTTATCTGAATGTGTATTTACTTTGTATCAATCTGGATTAATAAGCACAAAAGATTTAAAGTTGTAGATAACTGATTCACCCCCCCCTCTCAGTTATCTCTGAAGTATTCTAACAATCGGTATTAGAGTCAAGTGCCTTGGAGAGAAATCCTAACAGCATAAGGTAGATCAAGATTGTATACTTCAGAAAAGACAACCCTAAGTTCGATGGAGAGGACTATTTGGATTGGAAAAAGAAAATGGTAACACATCTACAGTGCATTGGATTTGAGATCTTTGAGATTTCCACACAAGAGGTTGAAATCCCATGTTTGAAAGACTTTGAAAAGGATGATACTAATAGAAGACAAAAGGAAAAATTTACCAATAATGCAATTGCCAAAGAAGCCCTAATAAAAGCCTTATCTGATAGTGAATTTTCCAAGATCAAGAAGTTTGAAAAAGCACATATCATATGGAAGTATTTAGAAGACATGTTTGAAGGAGATGTTCAAGCGAAGAATGCATACAGGAAGACATGGAAGAAAAAATACAACAGTCTCAAGATGTTACCAGAAGAGAACGTTAGAGCTTATAATCAGAGGATAAATGAAGCAGTATCTGGAATCAGAAACAAGAGAGGAAAATTTTTAGAAGAAGATATAATGGATAAGTTGTTAACCACTTTGACATCAAACTATGAAAACAAGATCAGTATTCTAGAGGAAACTATGCAATTCTCACAAGACTTCAAGAGAGAGACTTTGATCAGCAAACTCTCTGCATTTGAAATATCAAGATTGAAGAATGAACCTAAGAATGAAACARCCTTCAAAGCTTCAATCCACGGTAAGAAATCCTCACACATCTCTAGTCATAATGAGAATGAAGAAACTGATGAAGAGCTAGAAGAGATAATTGCCATGATTGCTAAGAGAGAAAAGAAAGGAAAAGGAAAGTATGAAGGACAACTTCCATTTAAGTGTTTTTCATGTAATAAGATTGGTCACTTTGCATCCAAGTGTCCCACAATATTTAAGAAGTTCAGATCCAATTACAAACCTAAGTATAGGAAGGAATGTTACCATGGTGAAGAAGGTGTAACTAATGAAGATTCAGGAGAAGATGAAATTGGATTTGTTGCTCTTAAAGACATGGAAAGGTTGCTCAAAGATATGGACATTGTAGATAAAGAAGAAGATCATTAATTAGCCTTCATTTCCAAAGCAGATGTAAGAATTGATTGGATCATTGATAGTGGATGCTCACATCACATGAAATGTGATAAAGACAGATTTTTTCATCTAGACAAATACAAAGTGTTAGAGTAATCTTTAGTTATTACTCTTTTGTGCTTATGTTTCACTTAGGCAGTTTCTATTTCTTAGAGTTTCCCTTTTAGGGTTTCGGTATCCTTTATAAGGATTCACCGCTTTGTATTTGATATAGAGATTGTAATCATTTTATTGTTGTTAATAGAAGTCTTATTCTTGGAACATGGGTTTCAACTCTCTGGCTTTTTGGCCGCCATATCTCTCCTTCTCTTTTGTCTTGCTTCTTCTCGTGACAGTGTTTGCATGCAGGTTTCTTGGGAAGATTTGCAGTTCAGCAAATCTAACATGGTATCAGAGCTTTCTTGCTGGTGGCTGTTCGAGTTTTGCTGAAGCATTCGAAGGTTTGCAGTTCACCAGGCTTTTTTTGCCTTCTTTGTGTGGATTTAGGGGGACCTTTGTTTCTGGTCACTTTGGGCCCAAACGGACACTTCCATTGCGTCCAAGAGGCCCAAAAACCCTAGAATCCATATAAATTTTGTCCATTTTGGACACCGGGGCATCTAGAAAATTTTCTTGGCCTCCCAGGGTCGTACGGGCATGTTTTTTAAAATTTTTTTTGGAAAAAAAACACTTTTTATATGTTTTTATGCGCAGCCTGTGCATTTTATATCGCGCCACCGGTGCGCAACCGGCGCACCACCGCCACCAGCTGCGCCCGGTGCGCCGCCCAGGTTCTCTGGCCCCCGGCCCTCCTCACTACGTGGCCCCGCCACCCTGCGGCCCCTGCTGCCCCGGAACCCGCCACCCGCCGCCCTCCGGCTCCCCGCTCCGGCGCCCGCTCTGCGCCCTGCGCTCTACCCGCTCCGCCGGCCGAGCTCCCGCAACCGCCACCTGAGTGGCATTTTTAAAACAACGGCGGCTCCACTACCAGCCCCTGTGGGCCCTTTAGTGGCAGCGGCGGTCATATGGCCGACCTAGGGCTGCAGCCTAGCCCCCGGCGCGTGCCATGCGCCCGGGGCCTCACTTTTTTTAGCCCCTGGGGCTCTGTTGTACCCTTTTTTGGTTTTTTGGGGGTACCTGGGCCTTTTTCACTCTACAGGGAGCCTACGGGGGTCTTTTTCTGACTTCCATATACCGTCGGAAAGATCTTTCCAAGAAATTTCTGATGGTGGAGGTTAGGGTTTTTGGTTCCACTGTTTCAATAGCATTTTTTGTTGTTGAAGTCTGATGTTTTGTTTTTCCTTTCGGGAGTCATATCTGGCTCATCCAGACTCCTTTTTCGGCAAACGAGATATCGTCGGAAAGCTGGTTCAGTGTGCTATTCAGTGGTGGAGGTGTTTTTTTAGATTCTGCTCCATTTTTTCACTCCTCCACGTTTGGCAGTTTATGCCCTTTGGTGGATTGCTTGGTTCTACAGGTCTGGGGATCTCTTCTTCTGAGTTCATAGCTCACTCTTCTTTCTGACTTCTGAGCTTGTATGCTCTTTCTGATGCATTTTTGTTCTATAAACACACTAAGATAAAGTGCCTACTTCTGCATTCTTGGATCTTGTACACCTTGTTCGATTGATGTACTCGCACTGTGTTATAAAGTGCCATGGGGGGTTATGATGTTTATGCCACTTTAGGCACATCCACCTTTGTCAACTGAGCGTACCTTCCATGACATTAGCCCATGTTGTGTGTCTGTGACACCGCCCTTTATCCTGTGTGTGTGCTTCTGTTGCACTGTTGGTGTCCCTAGTTCTTCTTCTGTAGATGTTTTCTAGCATTGCATTTCAGTGTTCCTGTCACCTCTTCCAGTTCAGCATTATGGGGGGGTTCACCTGTTGGTTCTATTACTTCCAGGTTTGATTGATCAGCTCTTTAGACATTTTTCTTCTCTACCTGGTCATGCACTTCAGTGGGGGTTCCAGCAGTATCTTCTGACAGAGTTTTCAGACATGCTTCGGAGATTCTTCTTGCTCTTTTCTTGTTCCTTTCTCTGGGACATCTTTTCCCTTT
>MU223266.1:2151909-2182839 GCA_018584345.1 Thuja plicata
TTACACTTAAGGGGGGGTGTTAGAGTAATCTTTAGTTATTACTCTTTTGTGCTTAAGTTTCACTTAGGCAGTTTCTATTTCTTAGAGTTTCCCTTTTAGGGTTTCAGTATCCTTTATAAGGATTCACCGCTTTGTATTTGATATAGAGATTGTAATCATTTTATTGTTGTTAATAGAAGTCTTATTCTTGCAACATGGGTTTCAACTCTCTGGCTTTTTGGCCGCCATAGCTCTCCTTCTCTTCTGTCTTGCTTCTTCTCGTGAGAGTGTTTGCATGCAGGTTTCTTGGGAAGATTTGCAGTTCAGCAAATCTAACATTGGTATGGTTAGATTTGGAGATAACACTCCTAAACCTATCATAGGTAGAGGTTCCATCACCCTGGATGGAAAGAATAAGATAGATGATGTTCTATATGTTGATGGATTACATCATAACTTGTTGAGTGTTGGACAACTACTTGACAAAGGCTATCATTTGGATTTCAAAGACAAAAAATGCATCATTAGCAACAACGATGGAGACATGATTGCATCAGGATCTAAAAGAAAAGGTAATGTTTTTTAGCTTAATTCAAATGTAAGTTGTTTTGTTGCAAAGGTGGATGATAGTTAGTTATGGCACAAGAGACTTTGTCATATCAATTTTGATAATATAGTAAAGCTCAGTACTATCAAGGTAGTTAGAGACCTACCAAGCATTACAAGACCAGTTGACACAATTTGCAGTAAATGTGTTATGGGTAAACATGTAAGGAGTTCCTTCAGAAGCAAGTAGACCTCAACTAAAAAAAAGTTGGACTTAGTGCATACAGATTTATGTGGCCCTACTCAAACAAGATCATACTATGGTGAAAGGTACTTTATTCTATTTGTTGATGATTTTTCTAGGATGATGTGGGTTGCATTCTTAAAAGAGAAGTTAGAAGGCTTTGAGAAGTTCAAAATATTCAAAGCGAAGGTTGAGAAAGAATCTGGACTAAAACTAAAATGTTTAAGATCAGATAGAGGAGGAGAATTCACCTCTGACCAGTTTTATGACTACTGTGAAGAACATGGAATACAAAGGTAGTTGAGTGCCCCTAGAACACCTCAGAAAAATGGAATTGCAGAAAGGTGAAAAAAGATTATACTTGATACAACATGCACCATGATGATTGAAGGAAAAGTGGCACACACCTATTGGAGAGATGCAATGAACACAACAGTGTATACTATAAAAAGAACACAATTGAGACCAAGCATGGACAAGACACCCTATGAACTTTGGTTTGGAAATATACCCAGAATAAAATATTTTAGAATATTTTGTAGCAAGTGCTACATCAAGAGAGATGACAGTGTTGGAAAGTTTGATGCTAGAAGTGATGAAGGTATTTTTCTTGGTTACTCTACAAAAATCAAAGCTTACAGATGTTTCAATTTAAGATTAAAGAAGATAATTGAAAGCACGCATGTTAAGATTGATGAGAAGTTTATGATTCAAGAGAGGTACTATGAATATGCACCTTTGATTGAAGAAGAATCTAGACCAAACAATAAAGATACTGTGATTGAAGAAATATTTGATTGCATTGATATCTCATGCAATGATCTTGATTCAAGCAATGAAGAACCATAGATTATAGAGGAAGAAATCACACCTAATGCTACTAAGTTTACATCCAGATACCACTCTAAAAATGATATCATTGTAGATCAGAGCAATAGTGTTTTGACCAGATCAAAAGCAAAGAATCTAACAGTAGATGAAGAGGTATGTTTAATTTCATAGATTGAACCTTTAAGTGTTGAAGATGCTTGTAATGATTCTGATTGGAAAAATGCAATGAAAGAAGAACTAGATCAGATAATAAAGAATGACAAATGGGAATTGGTTCCTAGACCAAGTGATAAAAATGTGATCAGAACAAAGTGGATATTCAGAAACAAAATGAATGAAGAAGGTACAGTAATAAGAAACAAAGCATGATAAGTATGTAAAGGATATGCGTAGAAAGAAGAAATATATTACACTGATAGATTTGGCCTTGTGAGCAGACTGGAAGCCATTAAATTGTTTTTGGCATATGCAACAATAAAAGACTTTAAACTTTATCAAATGGATGTCAAATTAGCCTTTTTGAATGGTGAATTAAAAGAAGAAGTCTACATAGAACAACCTGAAGGATTTAACCTTTTAGATAGACCAGACATGGTATGCAGATTGAAGAAAGCACTCTATGGACTCAAACAGGCCCCAAGAGCATGGTATGAAAGATTAGATGGATATCTCACCAACATTAGATTCAAGAAAGGAGCAACATATTACAATTTGTTCATAAGAGAAACACCTGATGGATTACTATTAGTTGCCATATTTGTTGATGACATTATCTTTGGAGGTGATGACAAGCTTAGTAAAGCATTTGCAAAAGAAATGCAAAATGAATTTGAAATGATTATGATTGGTCATATAAAATACTTCTTAGGATTGAATGTAAATCAAACAGATAAAGGAATATTCATTATCCAGTCAAAATATGTGAAGGAAATACTAAAAACCTTCGAGATGGAGGATTGCAAGCCTGTATGCACTCCTATGATCACATGAAGTAAAGTTTCAAAAGATGATGACTGCACAATAGTTGATAAAACATATTACAAATCTATGATTGGAAGGATTATTTATCTAACTCAATCAAGACCTGACATATCTAATGCATTTGGCATTGTTGGAAGATTTGCAGCTGAACCCAAGCATAATCACTTAATGGAAATCAAGAGGATATTCAGATATCTTAAGGGAACTATAGACTATGGTTTATGGTATCGTAAATCAGAGAATACACAACTTCATGTTTATACTGATGCAAATGGGGTAGGTTGTATTGATGATAGAAAGAGTACTTCAGGAGGAGTAGTATTTCTCAGATAAAATTTGGTAGCTTGGACAAGCAAGAAGAAAAACTGTATTTCTTAGTCAACAGCAAAGGCAGAATATGTTGCAGCAGCACTAAATTATACAACAAATTTTTAGATCAAATAGATGGTTAAAGAATTTGGTATTCAGGTTGACTATCCTATTGTTATTTACTATGACAACACCAATACTATTAACATGTCTAAGAACCCTCTAATGCACGTAAAGAAAAAACACATAGAGATAAAGTATCACTTTCTGAGAGAAAAAGTTGTAGACAAGGAAGTGACATTGGATTATGTAAACACAAAAGATCAGCTAGCAGACATTTTCATGAAGCCTTTAGCAAAGGATACTTTTGTGTATCTAAGGGAGAAGTTGGGAGTCATTCCCTCTCCTAAGTCTAATTAGAAAAAGTAGCAAGTACATCAGTCCTATGTGACTGATGAATGGTTGACTACTCTACTTATGGAGTAGTACCTGTGCAGAATGGTTTATGGCACCCTTTTCCATTGATGTCAATGGGGGAGTATGTACTAGTAAAAATAAAACAAACAAGGAATACATGCAAGGAGCTTATACTATGGGGGAGTAAAGGAACACAGTAGGGAAGCATGACAATGGGGGAGTATTCAGAGAATACAGAGTACACGAAACTGCAACACTGTAGACAAATCTTTGTTGAGGATATTGAGAAGATTGTAAAAGAAAGAAGACACCATGAACAGAAGTTGTTTTTACCATATGTTTCCATCAATGCCAAAGGGGGAGATTGTTGGAGATTTGATTCTGAACAGTTGAATGATTGTATGGTTGTCATTGATGACAACATAGAATACACAGGTGTACTTCTATATGTACTTAACCATATAATAACTGAAGACCAGTGTGGATAGATATTTTTTTTGACATGTTTACTATGCTATGTTCATACATGAAGACTTAGATATGATATCTCAGTAAAGATATTTAATCCTATTATTGAGATTTATAGTTCTAGAGGATTAACGGTTTAAGCCAAACATATGTAACGTGTTAATTGAGTTGTGCATATCTCCTGCATATGCATGTGTAAATTCATGATTTGTTATGAGTTCTTGATATTAATCTAAATTCACTAATCATTTTTCAAGAAGATTACAATGTTATGGTCGAATTGGTGAAGCCAACTTAGTGAAGCGACACGTCTGTTCAGCATTGACTTGCACAGTTGTAATTATGCTTGTGCGCTTATTAGAGCTGACAAGGATGTTATGAAGATTTGTCTAACAGGTCCCATGATCTCATAATTGGAGTATATATTTATAAAAGGTCATTTATGATAAGAAGAGTTGTGAAAGCCAGAGATTGAAAAGTAGAGTAGAGTGTTGATGCAGCAAAGCTATATTTATCATATGTTGATAATATAGATGTTTATGTTGAAGCATTCAGAATACAGTTTAGATTGTTAAATTTCTTTACAATAGTTTAGAGCATTGGAACATAAAAGGAACTGATCAGACAAGCAGTGTCACAAATAGCAATTCATCTTGTTGATATAGTGTGTATCAAATAACCAGAAGGTTGTAGCCTTCACCACTTAGATAGTGAGTCCTTGGACAATGAGTCCTCCACCCCTAATAGGGTTACATGTAAAAGACTCCTAAGAGGATCTGACCCTTAACCAGGTCAACTATGCTACTGCATTGTATTGTACAACTCCTAACAGGGTTGAAGAATCTTTTAATAGGGATTACTATAAACAATATAGTTCTTTGTGGGTACTAATTCCCACTGGGGTTTTTACCATTTGGTTTCCCCGTAACCAAATTGATGTTTTGTGTAATGTGTTATCTGAATGTGTATTTACTTTGTATCAATCTGGATTAATAAGTACAAAAGATTTAAAGTTGCAGATAACTGATTCACCCCCCCCCCTCTTAGTTATCTCTGAAGTATTCTAACAAGAAGGTGGAGATGAGTCTAGATCAATAGTGGTAGAGGGAACAGAGGTACTCTCTACTTTATTCTTCTTTTGGATCTCGTCAGTCTTCTCAAGTTCTTTTTCTATCTTGGCTTCTCTAGCTTTGTCAAGATCTTCTTGAGTGATTCCATGAACTTTTAAAATGTTGGATGTGATCTTCGATGCCTTTCTTTTATTATCAGCACTATGTAAGATAGTATCCACTTCATTGGTCTTCTCTCTGTAAGTGCCCCACCTTGGCTCATTAGGATCTTTAGGCGCAAATAATAGAACTTGTGCATATCCTTCTAACACATGTTCTTCTACTACATAACCAAGAGGATAAATCCATTTGGTTCTAGGTTCAACTGCCTCCATGCAAGTGTAATCTATTTCTACCATGAAACATATGGTATCCTTATATTTGTCAACTATCTTCTCAGATAATCTGAACCTATTCTGCATCTTGATCCTAAATGTCTTGATATTAATATCAATGGCGTCCCTTACATTGCTCACTAAAGTGGCCTTAAGAGAAATCTAAGACATTGTGGGTTTGCTCCTATCTAGGTAAAGGTTTGCAACCTTTCCAACAATATGGAAGTGTAAGTAGATGATCAAAGATCCAAATCTAAATGTCTTGTTCCTGTCATGCTTGATGATTTGAATGTTGTAAATTAGTTGAGTGCACAAGACCTCACATAGTTTTTATTGAGTGTTATCCTTCACCATTCTGATAGCTGCTAGGACTGTTGCTATAGAGACACTATTCAACCTTCTTGCTTGCTGAAACTTATACCCAAGTATCATAGTTAGAAGTTTTAAGTCATCTTCTTTGATAGGGTCAACTATCATTCCACGCTTGTCACTTCTAGATAGGGAAACTTGTTTAATTTTCTTCTTGACATCCTTGATAGTAGGAAAAACTAGTCCAGTCTTAGGGACTCTAGTTAATTCATGGATTGGGTCTATAGTGATGTGAATAGGAACCTCACCAATCTAGTAAAGATCATCATGTATTCTTCTTAGCAAAATCTTCACCCATTCTGGCTTATCAAACTCATGTGCATTAGAGTATTTGAAAATAGGGTTATCAATCAAGTGCATGAACTCATCCTTGAATATGTAATTAGGTTTCATCATAGATCCCATATGAGTGGCTATGTTGATATCTCCTACTGTTTCCTTCTTATAGTAAACATATGTGCGGATATCTTCTACGTGAACAACACTTATTGGGGTTTTGGAGAAAGCTCATTCCACATCATCTAGTATGGATTTCAATGGATGCTTCTTGAATACAAATCTCTTCCTCTCTATAATATCAAATACAATTGGAATCATCATACTTACTTGGAACTTGATTAAGTAGGGTCTCACGAAATTCCAAAACGGCGCGACTGCTAGGGTTTTGTTCCAAACTTCTTAACCGTGCTTTAACTGCCAAATCTATTTTTCTTCCGTGCTTTGATGCTCAATGCTCCAGTGCTCTCCAAATTTTGTGATCTTGAATGCAAGTGTGAAGAAGATCAAACATTTACATCCTTTTATAAAAGCTACTACATTTAATGTTTGCAACCGTACGCAAATTACTCAGAGAATTTGCAACTTTGATCCTGATGCATTTGAGACAATGCGTGTATGCATACTATAATATTATGTGTTTATAATCATGAATCCATAGGCACATACTCGGAGGTGAGTATACCAACCGCATAGGGGTCCTAAGCTAGAATAGCTCCCCCTAAGACCAAGAAGGTCTATTCAAGCAGAAGTAGAGGGTGCGTCCACTGTGGATGCATCAACTACTTTGTAAACATCATTTTCCTTCCTTAATTCAACCCAAATTTTGCTTGAATCTTCTTTTTCTTGAACAAACTTGACTTCTCCTTCTTCAAATAGTAATTTCTTAGGATCCTTTTTCTTTTGAGTTCTGGATCTACAAAACCTTGAGATGTGTCCAACCTTTCCACATGCGTGACAAATCATAGGAGGTCTGATGTTCTTGTTCATCATGCTGCATTGCTTTGCTATGTGTCCATTGTAGTTACATATCTAACATGTAGTGTTCTGCACATTTATTTTAGGTTGATTTCTCTGGTTGTTTTGATTCATTCTTCTTTGATTTTTTCTATAATGTATAGCCCTGCGACCAAACTTATTGCAGGAGAAACAATAACCATTTAAAGGTCTTACCTCTTTGAAATCTCTTGCCAAATGACCATGTTTGTTACATGCATAACAAGTTCTGTTAACTTGCTTGATTTCCCCTTTAGGTGGATCTATTTTAATCTCTACAACATTTTCAACTTTATTTGCTTCTGAATCTGCTTCATGTGCTTTCTTTCTTTCTTGCAATGAGTTGATTTCAATTTGTGCTACACTGTATCCAAGACTAGCAGTGTCGCCTTTTTTCTTTTGTGCATTAAGCTGAGATTGAAGTGAATCAGAACTTGTGTGGAGTTTATCAATCTTATCCTTTGCTTCTGTTAATTCATATTCCAACTTCTTCTTTATGTTTTCCAATTCAAAGACTTTCATGTTTGCTTTCAAGAGTTCATAATCTAGTTTTTTGCTTTCTTTGATCTTTTCTTCAATAGCAATTTGGCTGTCTGTGAGCTGTTCATCCAGATTTTCAATTTTATCTTTTAGAGACATTCTCTTCATTGATATTTTTGATCATTTTTCCTAAATCACTTGTAGAACAATATTTCAAATCTTTTCTTAATTTCTTGATAAGCATTTGTGAGCCATCGACTTTCAATCTAAGTTCTTTATTTTCTTTTTCAGATCTATCAAGATCTTCAAGAGCTGCTTCAAGATTCTTTTTCAAATGTTTTTCTTCTGATAAGTCCATGATATCCTCAAGTGATTAAACTTTATCTCAAAGGGCCAGAGCTCTGATACCAATTATTAGAAACACTGAGAGGGGGGGTGAATCAGTGTTTGTCTATTAATTACTTTTCAGCAACTTAAACATAAATCAAACATACATTGAATGAAGCTTAACATAAGAACTCATAACACATGATATGATTATGGGGAAACCTTGATTAGAGGAAAACCCTATTGGGAATCATTACCCACAAATATTATACTATTATAATGAACCTATTAAAGTTCCTTTGCCCTATTAGAAGCAGTCTTTACAATATGAGTACAATGACCTGGTTAAAGGTCTGACCCTGTTAGGAGTCTTTTACAAAACCTTGTTAAAGGTATATGGCTCACTTCCTAGGCTCACTACCCAATAGGATGAAGGATACAACCTTCTTAAAGATTATATACACTATATCAAAATGAACTACTGTGATGACACTGCTGTCTGATTATTTCCGTGTATGCGCGAATGCTCTTACTCTCTTAAAGAGCTATATCATATACTGACTTCATCATACTACTCTTCTATATCTACCTCTTGGATAATAATTGAAACTTGTAACATAAATTTACATTACATACTTATATGTTCATACCCGAATAGGTGCGACCCAAAACAAGACTCTAGTCAGCCCTAAAACCAAATACACAATGCTTCCGAACAAGTCGGCTCAAGCGTGTTTACTAAAATGCTAATTAAATCATTACAAACATATAACCAAAGGTTCTTAGCCATTACATAACAAAATAATTCACGCTAATCAAAACACTAGTCAGCTTCCATGCTCTATCTTCTGGATTGTTGGTCTACTGATATGCCTATAACTTCGTTGTACTATTGTTCCATACTATGCATGTCTAGATGTAGCATGTACATGTGTCATAAAACATATATCTAAATGCACATATGCTGATTTGATCTCTCACACGTGCGATGATGTGTTGATCACTGAATATCTCTGTCTGCCCTATTTTCCATACTTAGTCATTTTGTCTTTCATGACAAAAACTAAACATGACTTTGTTGCCATGATGACAACACAAAATGAGTCACGCATCCTTAGGAAGTCAACTTATCAACACTGATATGTAAATGTTCCAAAGTCCATATTTTCATATGTTGAGATGCACCAAGACATATTTGTGACAAATGTGAAGAAGTGTTCACTACACTAGAGGTGCCGAGTTGGTTGGCCGAGTAAGTTTTGTTATGGTCGAGTATGGTAAGCTGAGTGGTATGCAAGTTGTATTAGTTGGCCAATGATAGCTGGTTTGTACTAACATAATGGATAGAACATTTATTGCTTACCTACCTTGAAATTTCAAGTCTATATAAGGACGAACAGTTTATTCTTCATTTTACCTTGTGATTTTTAGTATTCACAGAGTGATTGAAGAAGTTGCAAAATTGATCTTAGAGAATTTTTTTTTGAATATCTTGCTAGCGTGTCATCGGTAACCCTAAGGTGAATAGTGCGAACAGTTACTTACTGAGGTACATTATTCTTCATTTTAAAACCCTAATTTCAGAGATTATGGCTACAAGTTCTTCTGCACTAGTCAAAGGTATGGAGGAGGAGCTAAAGCAAATTAAGCTAGTGAGAAGTGATGCATGTGCACATCCTAACTTTCAATTTGTTCCCCAAAGCACAATTTTAGGTAATCTAAATGGAGCCCTCTCATCTATTCCACCTAAGGTACTTATGATCCCCGATGTTAGATCTTGTTACATGGTTAAGATTGGTGAAGTAGGTGATAGTGAATTAAGGAAATCCTACAACAAGTTGTGTGATAATGGAGTTCTAAAGGAAGAATTCAAGCATTTAGTCGACAAAGGGTTAACTTGTGCCCTAGATTTTTTGCCAAACTTCAAAGATGAATGGATCAAGGTTGTTCTAAGTTGAGTTCATTATATGCTCATGTGACTGGACAATGGACCAGTTAGGATCACTAAAGACATTATTCATCGAGTAAATAGATATCCTGTTATCAGTGGAAAATGAACAATGAGAGATCAAAGTAAAGAAGAAATATCAGCTAACACAAGAGCTATCTAGAATAACAGAGGTATGAATATCTCTACAATTGAAGATTTAGAACTTGACTTTGGAGTTAGAGTGATTCCACATAAGTTCTATTAGTCAAGCCGATAGGATAGTGTTCCTTACACAGTTGTGGACCAAGCATGGAAGATAGTTAAGAAGAATCACACCTACGACCTTGCCAAGCTATAGTTGACACAACTAGACGAGAACCTACTATTGATTAGAAAAGCTAAGAGCTCATCATGTAAGTTTGGATCTTTACTAGTTTTCATATTCTTCTATGTATAGATGTCATTTCCTACACTGGGAAATATTTTTTGGAAGAAGGATAGACCTATTACTATGCAAATTAGTGAATGTATTCAGCAATTATGCAATAATTTCAATATTATTATGGGAAACTACTTTGAGGAATTCAAAAAGAGAATGAGGTTGAGATCTAGAATTCCTAGTTCAATTGTGGAAAAGCACTATCAAGAGATATGTTTTCTAGTTGACACAGATTACACTTACATTCACGCTGTGACACCTAGGGTATCATGGCTAGAGCCATTTCCCTGGGAAGTTAACATTGATGAAACATCAGTAGCTATCACAACACTCCTAGTAGAGAAGATTGATACAAAACCAAAGAGATTTGGAAATTATGATGAAGCTAAGGCAAATATATATATGAATATAAAGGAAGGAGCCATGGAGAGAAAGAGGAAAAAGATTGTGAAGAATCTGAAGAAAATGGTTGGATTGTCGAGCGATGAGAAGCCAGAGGATGCACCTCTAGGCATATGTACTGGAAAAGGAGAAGATATATCTAAATAAGAAGAAGAAGAAGAAGAAGAAAGAATAAGTGAATTTGAGGAAGAGATTTCTATTAAACGAAAAGGAAAGAAACCAGCAATAGCCAAGGTAGCTAAGTCGAGCCAAGAAAAACCTAAAGTTACCCCTCCCATTTCCAATTGTCCAAGGAAAGGGAATCTACTACCACATCTCCAGTAGTGCAAACAAAAGTATATGCAAAGAAGGTTGGAGACAATAGTTCTGGATCAAAGACTAAACTTGCAACAAAGGTTGTGTCGAGCCTACAAGTAAAGAGACCAAGAAGGAAACTGCATTTGGATCTAGAAAGTGATGAAGAAAAGAATGAAACTGATGAACCCAGCAACATACCAACAACACCATTCAAAAGAACCACTGATATTAATGAGGTATGTGAGAATTTGTGGAATACTGTAGGGTTATCTGGATTTAAGTTTATCAAGTATGAGAAATTGAAGGTAGAGGATAAGCATAAAGTTCAGGAAGCTCTACAAGATATGATGAGAAATTTTAAGTTAACTAATGTACAGATAGGAAACAATGTGTCGAGTGAAATATATGAGTTTCTATCTAGAAAATGGGAATTTTCACTTACTACTGAGATAAATATTAGAGAAGGTACATTAGCTAACTAAGAAACAAAGAGATAAATTTATTAAGGAATACAAGCATAAATTTCAACCTAAACTCAGAGGATATGCTATTTTGAAAAATGATATTGAAAGTATAGTACAACAGAGTGCAAGAGAATAGAAGGAAATATTTTGATTGATAGCTCCACAAAAGGAGAAAACTGATGAAGGGACATCTGGATAGATGGATAAAGAAGTGGAAACCACTCCTGCACCACAGAAAAAAAAAAAAAGAAGAACAAATTTATACTAAGCCTGACAAGACTGGAGAAGAACCAAAAGAACAAACAAATACAGTAAACATTGTTAATCTAACCACAGATAGTCTAATTGACATCATAGTTGATGACTCTAGTAATTTGGATGTCAAGGGCCAGGATGAGCTGAAAGATACAAGTAGAGAATTGCCTATTGAAGCTACTGAGGCTGAAGGAGAGAAGAGTATAGAGAAACCTAAAGATAGAGTTGATAAAAAGGAAGTAGAGAAGGAGAAGATAGACGAAAAAGAGGTAAATATAAAAAATTCACCTATTCTAGAGGTTGTGAAAATAGTTTTAGATAGTGGAGAGGAGATGAGGGATAATGACAATGAGCCTAAGAAACAAGAGACAGTGCAAGTGTTGGTTGATTTACCACACTCTGCATCATCCACTCCCACTGGACCTAAAATAGGAGGTATGCCTGATCAATAGGCAATTTTGACTGAATTAAAAGATGCAATGGTGACTACTACTGAAACAAGAAAATGTATTGTAGAAACAAAGTTGAGCAGTAGCTCACCTAAATTTAAGAGGAGGAAAGTTATGAAGAAGAAGTCTCTGATCCTTGATGTCACATTAGATGAAGTGATTCCAATTCCACCATGGGATCCTGATGTTTTATCTTATGAAAAGATTGAGACTCTTCAAGAATTACATAAGAGGAAGAAATGAAGAGAGAGAAGAAGCAAAAGCAGGTGTTACATGACATAAAATATATATTTGTAAAATATTTTGACATGGAAGATGAAAATCCTCAAGCTCCTATTCTTCAACAGTTAGTTCATATTGTACAGAAAGTAAATGATGGCAACATTGAAGCTAATAAGAAGTTATTGCAACGGTCCAAGAGGATATTTGAGAACAAAGTACTAGCAAAAATCTCAGGAGAGATTGCAACAAAGTAGGTTGAACTTTCTTCTCTTGTAGAAATTTTTGAGGAAGTTGCAACTAATGTTTATTCTTTGTATAAGAAGTTCTGTGATGTTGAATTCTTCACAAAGGATAATCTACATGCTATACAGAAATTGCAATTAGACTTGAAGTCAACTGGGAGTTCACTGGGCATGGATGCTACCACTAGCTCCGTACATTTTAATAGATTGATTAATGCACAAAGTATAATAGACAAGCTCATGGGTGAAGATGGTTAGATAAGGGCCAAATTTATTACTATTCAGACCAACTTGATACCTCATTTGGGGGTAATTCAGAGAGAAATTTCAGCTACAAAAGAATTGGTTAAGAGAAATGCAGATCTCTCTACTACAAAAAGTTTAATTACTCTAGCTGCTGAGCTAGAATTCAAATTAGAAGTTATGAAGTTCGTTAAGGATAGCTGGGATACTGCATTTGCATCCACCTTATAACTTCATAAATATTTTTTTGATTAGTACAACTTAACCCCACCTGAAATTAGTCACAAAAAAAGGGGGAATCTAACAAGGATACAGTGTAAGAGGATCTGTACAAGTATAATTGTAAATATTTATTTTGAAGGCATGTATACTATGTAACTTTTTGTATATAGTATGGAGTACATTTGTAGGGGGAGTACATTGTGTACTTAGGAAACATTTTGGATAAAATGAATTAAAATAATAAGTGTGTTTTTGCACATAATATCAAAGGGGGAGATTGTTAATCCGCAAGTTTTGTTCAGTATTAGTGACCTACAATTAGTCATTTACATAGGTAGTTTTAGTTGGTTATCACTGTGGCCAAGATAAAATTGTTCAAGGTTGAGTAACATTGCTGAGCAGGAATATAGGTTGTCGAGTTACATCATGCCGAGTAGAGTAGAATACTTAAGTGCCAAGTGACACAGATGTTAAGTGCCGAGCAGAACAATTTTTGCATACATGTTAGGATTGATTCAAACTTTGAGATAAAATTTTTAGGCTGACTTGTATGAGCTTTGGGCTGACATATGCATGCATTTAATATTTATCTATGAAGCTATTTATGGATTTAATTTTTTTATCCTATGCATGGCATGGAGCCAATCAGAATATTGGAATGCCTTGGAGGCATAAATATTAGAGCTTGATCTTTGATCTATATCTCACCAACAGATCTGAAAAGACATATAAGACTGATTCTAACCCTATTATTAAGTAGAGGGAGATACACAGACAGAAAATGGTTGTGTTTTCATGAGAGATGAACAATGATTTATTTTGAGAAGAATCCTAGATCAAGCAGAATGACAGAGCAGTGAATAATAGAGTAAAGACATAATATTGTGAGATCACATAAGGTATTAGAAAGAGAAGATACGTCATCAGCATCTAAGTGCATAATGAAGGATCACTACTTGAAATATTATAATAGGTTTATCAGGTGAAATCTCTCAATAGAGTGGTTCTAACAGACCTACTTTAAATCTCTTAGCAGAGTGCTCACTTTACTGTAAGTTGAAATCCTTTCACAAGGTATATTGTAATGATCTTTAGTTCTTAACCGAATAGACCTTTAACCAAGTAGATTTCATTTTGTAATCAAACTCTTGTGGCCCTAATAGGCACACTTTATTGCTGCAGTAGTGAAGATTTTCTGGGTGTCATCCCCACTCCAGTTTTTCCTATTTGGGTTTCTGGGTTACTAAAATGCTATGTTATGGGTTATATTTTTCATGTTTTAGATACTATCTGGTGTTAGGTTAAATTCATATATGTATGAATGTGGATCAATTTGTTTTAAGTAATTAAGTTTTAAGATCTGATTCACTCCCCCTCTCCCCTCTCAGTATCTTGCTTTCCTAATATTGTACTTCCAACAATAGGCTCATTACTATTGTTTAAAAAGTAATTAAATAATGAAAAACCTGATGATCTTGGGGTTTTTGCATCCCTAACATATGCTAGGTCATCAATTAAAAAATTGGCACTAATGTGAGAAATTCATTGAATAATTTATCTTACCCTTTGTATCATCCTCAACATCGTCACTTCTTCCACTAGTGGATGCTAGACTCATTTCTTGGCTCATTTTTCTTTCTATGTTGTGATCACACCTTTCTTTACCAATATTGAAACAAATATTCTCAAAACCCTCACTACCAACTGTCAATTACCATGAAATATTCAATTCTGAGCACTGAAGACACTGTTGAATTCTTAATCAGGAAATCACATTTCTGAACACTTACTGCTTGGAAATTTCACTCTATAAAACTCTTAGCTCTGAGAATTTGAAAGCTGATAAAAATGCAATGACAACAAATATGCATACTTATAACTAATAAATCAATGCAAATGTCTCTTTAAAGTGGTAAATTTATAATTCAGTCACTTCCACCATTAGTTTACACACTCTGATATTAATTTTTGGTTCTAGCCGTGGCATTTAAACTGACAAGTAATCAATTTCTGATGAGTGCTTTTACAAATAAAAATCTCATAAAATTTGAAAAGAGATCAAAATCAGATCTTTTTGGCTGCATTAAATCATATTACAGATACTTTTCCATAGATCTCAAAATCTCTGTAATCTTATTGGTCAGCAACTGTCTACTATGGCATCACAAAAAAGTCACCTTTTAACTCTGGTTTCAATCTAGCGACCTGGCGATTGAGAAATCTCCTTATCACTTGATATTCCTTCTACCCCCAATTTGTTACTAAGGCTTGGTGACAAATTTTGATCAATCTTCAGATCAATGGTTGTCTCCATGTCGCCTGATCTTTTAACTTAACCCTTCCTTTTATAGAGACAATGCGACTAAAGCATTTACTTAACTTTTCTTCAACCTGGGGTCACATTTGGAGACCTGGTGAAAAAATCCTTTAGTCTCTTTGTCATTTAATTTTTTCACTTTAATGACTTCCATATGGAGACAACATGACTATCGTTGATCTCTTCTTTCTCTACATCTGACTGTCATCACTAAGTCTCCTGATCTTCATGCCAAACCCTAACTTTTCATGAGACTTTGTGACTAATAGATAGGTGTCATACTTTTCTTTTGTCTCTTGATCACCATTTATTATTTGACTTTTCAACTTTATACCCCAACTACGCGGCTATCATTGATTTGGCTTCCATCTTGTGGTTGTCACTAAATAGCTTGATTGTCAACTTAACTCATCTTTCTTCTCACGATTACGTGACAACATTATTATCCAAACTGAAATTCAACCCCAGTTTATTTAGAGACTTTTCAACCATTAGAACTCCATGTCATTTGAATTTTTTCTAAAATGCAAGGTTTATCTAGAGATTTCCCTACTGCTGTTGGATTTTCTTGATCAATAGTTGTCGTTGAATCTCTTGATCTTATATTTAACCCACATTTTATTTCTAGACTTAGAGACAATGGTGAAACCTTAATCTTTTGACTTAACTAATAACCCTGGATTTTATTTGGAGATAATGCGACTGAGTAAACTTGAAGTATCCATATAAAATCACTAACTCTTCTCTTATCAGGAGATAACCCAACCACCGTTAGATTAAACTTCTGATCAATGGTTTGTGCCAAGTCTCGTGATCCTCTTAAGCATGTTATTTTTATTAGGAGACTATGTGACTAAAGATTTTTTCCAAGTCTCCAGATTGAATGGAATATTCCCTTTCCTTTATGAGACTAAGGGACCAAATAATTGGGACATGCAAATAACTTCACACTTAAGTTATGAAAAAGGTAAAATAAAAAATAGAACTTGCCTAAGAAATTTAGGGCCCTTTTTGTATTTAGAGTAGAAATAACCTAAGGGCTTAGGGTTTTTGACATTTTCAAATAGGTTTAGGGCTAAAGCATTTATTTTCAGAGGTATATAAGCATTTTAAACATGATTTTCAACCTTCTGAACATAGGCATTACAAGAAACCTCAAAAATTTATAGGGAAAACTCAAAAAATAGATATACAACCAATAGTATGCAATGGTGCAAGAACTCAAAAAGTGGCGACATTATCTCCTACCAAGATAATTTTTGGTTTACACAAATAACCATGCCCTTAGTTTCTTGAATGGGTAAGAGAAATTGAACCAAAGACAACTTAAGTGGGTGAAATCTTTGCAAGCATACACATTTGTCATCAAACACAAGAAAGGTGTTAGAAACAAGGTTGTTTATGCTCTAAGTAGAAGGGTACTAGCTATACAAGAGATACAATTACAAAGTGTGGGAATGGATTACTTGAATGATCTCTGCAAAGAGGACATAGATTTCAAAGATGCCTATGAGGCATGTGAGAAGTTACAATAGGGATTCAAAGTGGATTTCAATGATTACATATTGCAGGAGGGACTATTCTTCAAATTACACCTAATGTGTATACCTTAGTGCTCAATGAGGGAGAACATAGTCAAGGAGAAACACCAAGGAATCTTGGGAGGCCACTTTGGAGTGACCAAAACACTTGAGAAAGTGAGAAGGCATTATTATTGGCCTAGGTTATATTCAGATGTCAGAAAGTTTGTGGAGTAATGTCAGATATGTTAGAGGGCTAAAGGGAAAAGTAGAAACACTAGATTTTATCAACCCCTATCCATACCCGAGAGACCTTGGGAGTTCTTAAGTATGGACTTAATTTTGGGATTGCCAAAGACATCAAAGGGACATGATAGTATGTTTTTAGTGGTGGATAGGTTTAGCAAGATGACCCACTTCATTCCTTGCAAAGAAACCAATGATGCTTCACATGTTATAGGCCTATTCTTTAGATACATTTTGAGAATTCATGGATTTCCATTGAACATAGTAAGTGATAGGGACACTAAGTTTGTGGGTCACTTTTGGAGGACTCTTTGGAAGATGTTGGGGACTAATTTTTCTTTCTCTTTAGCCTATCACCCTCAGTCAGAAGGGAAAATTGAGGTATTCAATAGGTCTTTAGGAAATATTTTGAGATGATTGATTAAGAAGCATGGATAGTCATGGGATCATATTATAGGGAAAGAAAAATATGACTATAATGACTCCATCAATAGGATTACTGGAAAAATCCCATTTCAGATAGTTTATGGGGCTAATCCTAGAGCGATATTGGAGTTAAGGGATCTCAATTTGTAAGACAAGGGAAGTGCTCAAGGGGAATCATTTGCAGATCAAATGAAAGAGCTCCATGAAAAAAGACTCTATAACAGCAAGTGCAGAAGTATATGTCCAAGGCAGACAAGAAAAGGAGGGATTTGAAATTCAAGGTGGGGGATCTGGTACTTGCTTACCTCAGAAAGGAAATACTACCTAAGGGTAAGACCACTAAGTTCCTCATGAAGAAGATAGGATCATTGAGGATATTACATAAGTATGCAAAGAGTGCATATGAAGTGGAATTTCCTCCACATTTGGGCATTTCACCCAATTTTATTGTATGTGACCTGTATCCCTATAAGGGACTACCCTCAGACACTGGTCAGCACACTCTTTCAGAGTTGGGAGAATAATATTGGGTCAAAGATTTACCTACCCCACACCCTCTATAGTTGGACAGTATACTGGACTCCAAGGTGATTAAGAAGACCAGAAAGGGTACTTACAAAGAGTATCTAGTTAAGTTGTATAGACTACCTAAACTTGAGGCCACTTGGATGACTGAGGTGGGCATTTTGAAGCATGGGGTCACTCTTGAAGACCTCCTAACTCAAGGGACTTGATTTCTTTGTCCCATGTGAGTATGGTGTAGAGAACCTCCTATTTTGGTGTGATTTGTGTGTTTAGGCTTTTGTAAAGAGTCTTAGTTTCATTTTGAATAAGATTCATTAGGTTTGGATGTCAACTTTTTTATTTTATGATTGTAAGAGAAAAAGTGCTCCAAGGTGACAATTTTGTCACTTTCGCCTAGAATGGTAAAATTTGTTATTTCTGAGTAACTTGAGGTTTTATTGTTTTCTAGGACCCTAATTATCCTTGGAAGGGTCATAGGAGTGTGAAACATGCATTGAGTTGACTAAAATAGTCAAAGAACAAAAAATGCTAAAAAGTTGCTAGCAACCTTCAAAAGTTGCTTGAACAACTTTTGCAACTTTTGAAAAAAGTTTCAAATAGAAGTTTGAGCAGTTGTAACCACCCATTATTGAGTATTTGAGAATTTATTGATGATATTTGGAAGTTTAATGGAGTTTTGTATTGCATATTACCTTTATGATCACTCTGTACAGGTGGTTTCCTGTGTTTCATTGTAATTTACAATGTTTTATGCATTCTGTACAGCTGTGTACGTATTATATTAGGTGATCGAACCCCATGGGCGTGTAGTGATTTGAATTAGGTTTCTTTTTCATAGGTTATTTTTCTTTCAAGTTGAATTAGTGTGGAGTTACATTATGATTTAGGCCACTGTGACTGCAAGTTCAATTTGCAGAGTTGCAGGAGAAAAAATGGCTCTAACCTAAGCATCTACAATTGAAAATGGCTGAAAACATGTGGGATGATGGGTTAGGGTCTATACATATTGTTTTTTTATTCCTTTTTTTTTTTTCTTACAGTTGAATTCCTAAGCTTCGAGTGAAGCCCTATGGATGAATGCTAGGAGTAGGCGAGCCTTGAAAGGGTAAAGATTGAATTGTAATCGAGCACCCATGATCTTGGATTGTTAAATTAGTGGAATTTGTGGAAGCCCTAATGTGTCACCTTTAAGGATAAAATGGTTTTAAATGGTCAATTGTAGTTCAAAGAACAAATTAAAGATAGTTTGTGCTGACTGGTCCAGAGGCCTAAAAGAAAGGTTGACAACTAGGGGCTGGTAGTAATTAGGGTTGTGGGTGCATTGAGAAACTATGGTTTTAGATCATTGAAGGGATAGTGCATATATTTTAGATTTTCAAAGTCTTCTCTAATTTTGTTTCAAATAATTTGGAGAATTTGGTTCAAAACAGTGAAAATAGACCTACTACGGATAGGCCTAATTAGGCCTACTAGTACTTTGTGACAAAAATTGGATTGTTGGAGTATCCATAAGTGTTGGAAATGTTTCCAAATGACTTTTAATGAGCCAAGAACATATGAAATATTCTATGAGGTATATGGGGAAGATCCTAAGAAAGGGTTTTTGAGTTCTAGGGGAAGTTCTAGTGAAGCATCAAGAGGAATGATCAACTAGTTGGACTAGTTGAGATTGGATGAACTTTGTGTCTTCAAAAAATCAACTATACCTAGGAGGAAAGTTGGTAGAGATGGTCTAGGAGATCCATATTGAGGAAATAACACATAGAGGAGTAACCATTGGATGGTTAGAAGGAGTAAAAAGTCACTTTGGTGTAAAGAAACACTAGAACTCTAGACCTTCTACATCAGAATGACTACTACCTGACCTCATGGAACCAAAGGTCCATTCCCACCATGCTGAGGAGATAATATCATGCCCAATCACACAATTATACAATAAGAAGGAAACCACAAAGGTACATAAGACATCATAAAGAAAAGAATATGAAGATCTTAGAAGCTTTTTGAAACACAATAAGGAATCTACACAATACTAGAGCCACCCGACATACTTAGGATAACCTAAGCTATACATAGGGAAGTGTCATCACATAAGTCCACCCTTAAGTTACCCTAGTAGTCCACCCTGGAACCTGGCCCCAAAGTGACTCTATGTGGCTCAATAATCCTTTCATGAAGACAAGGATCCTAACTCCCATCCTAGCTTGTAATAATACTCAAAGCATACGTAGAGACTCAGACATCTTATTAGTTCATTTTAAACCCCTTTAATGTTTCATGTTTTCACTTGTTAAGTAACTTACCAATGAGTTACCCTAGCAGCCACTTAGGTCCCTATCCCCATTGCAAGCCACTTCCCCTCTATACACTCAGTTAACCTACCTAGGCTCATAACAATATCATAAAGGTATATCATAAATCTATATGCTATTTCTTGCCCATAAAGGAATACACTACTTCTCAATTAGCCATAACAACTTAAAGTACTCTCACAAGATCACATAAGACAAGCTTAGACAAACTAGGTTGGTTATAAAGATTGAGACAAAAATTGACATCATAAGGAACATGCACTGAAAATCACACAAGACAAAATAAAGAATTAAATCCTAAAACCTCTGGCTTTACATCCTAAAATTCATCTAATCCCAATACATACTTGAAACATTGCAGTTTCATAAAACAGAGAAACACACAATCTATCTTAATAATCACCCAGAAACACATCATAGCATGATAAATACAATTCAAGAAAGAACTAACAAAACTTAGTGATAAACCAATTTAGAATAACATTACGCAAATTAATTTACCCAATAAAATTACTAACCATACAATAATTCAATTTCCAAAGAAAATGCAAAGTAAAACCCCTATTGATGAATTTATAAAATCTCACACATATAAATTCATCTATTTAATAATTACTAAAATTCAAATATAATTACAACAATCGGGAGAAATATAATTACAATATTTATTAATAAATATCAATATTAAATTTGTAAAATTAATACTATTATTTATATTTTAATAAATCACATATATTTTAAAAAAAACTATTTAAAAAATAAATAATCTAATAATAATATTAATACTTTATATATAAAAATAATACTGACATTATAATAAAGACTAACATGTATTATATTTTTTTAAAACAAATTAATTAACATTAAAAACTTTTAATTAAATAAAAAAAATTTAAAAAATACAATAACATTGGGGGACCAATGGCCATGGGCAGTGATGGTTTTAAACCCTGTCGTGGTCCAATGCCTCCCAAGTGGGAAGGTTGTCGGCAGGCCTGTCGTGCAGCGACAAGAATTCTGTCATAATGGTAGGCCCTCTCAACCCATGATAGTGGGAGTGCCGTGTGGTCCGCACTGTGAGGCCTGAGACTTGGCAGCCCACGTCCCACCATGCCACGGGCGATGGTTGGGGGATTTGGTGGCCCCCGCCCCTAAAAACATATGTTTTAAAATTGTTCTTCTTTTTTTTTTAAACCTTTCTTTCTTTAATTAATTTTTTTAAGAGGTTTCTCTTTTTAAAAATTTAATTAAACATGCAACTAATCTCATAATAAACATTTTTACTTATATTTTTAATTATTATTTTTTTTTTAAAAGTCTGGTGAATACCAGAATGTGTTTTTCCAGCAAACATATTTTTTTAAATTTAATTTCCTTTCAAAACCAAGAAGGACATGAACATAGATATGTATTTTTAAATCAATATATAAATAATGTATATCTAAAAACCCTAAAAGAAAAAGAATGAATTAAATCCAAGGATTAATTTAAGGATTTCTTAAAAGCATGATCTCGATGCAATAAGGGAAATATATTAAATTTAATATTAATCTTTACTTTTAAGATAATTGTCAAGTATGCAATTAACTCTATTATTTTCTCTCTTCTTCCATGCAAATCTAGATCCGGGTTTTAGACAGGAATCTGGTAAGGGTATATTTTCTACTTTCCAAGGTAAGGGATTTATAGATCTAAAGACTACAATCCATTTTTGGAAACAATATCCAATCTCTCACAAAAGAGACCAGTATTTGCAAATGTGAAACCCTAATGACAATTTTTAAAACAAAATCATATAAAATGAAAACCCTGATGCCCATATTACAAATAAAGAAATTAAATGAAACCCTTAAGCCCAAAATACAGATGTGTCATGCAAACATGAAGGAAAAACCACAGATTTGATCGAATAACATATTATTCACATTTTAAGTAATATAGACACATGATATCAAACAAGGAAGATTCAAACACAAGATCCTAGCTTTCCAAATGCATAGAAGACATGGATCTGGAAGCTAGAATTATCAAGATCAAGATCCTACTTTAGTAATTGATGAGAAGATCCAATTCCAATCTAAAGAAATTAAGAATCCCAAATACTCCTAAGCTTTCAACGAATTCTCCAATCACCTAAATTCTCCTTCTCCCTAATTGAACAAACTCCAAGATGACTTTCCATTCAAAGATATAGAAAACCATGGAATTAGGTTTTCAAAAAGTGAAACCCTAACAGAATATTAATTATTTAATTAAAAATTAAACGAAATAATTTACTTTCAATTTCACTTAAAGCAATTCACAACTCAACTTTATAATAGAAAACAAAGTCACAATTGAAAATGCACGATAATATTTCAATTTAAATAAATCAATTAATCATGCAACTTAAAGTAGTACTCAATAATTCAAATTGCAGAATTAATTAAAATAATTTGATTTAATATTTATTAAATCTCAATTATTAAATTAAGACTTAATAATTAAATCAATTAATTAAATATAGGCATTTAATTAATATTTAATTATTAAATAGCCATTTATTTAATATATCAATGTTTCAACCTTATCATAGGTGCAATTATTAACATTAATATTTATCATAATTAATCATTAAATAAAATAAACCAA
This sequence comes from Thuja plicata, assembly GCA_018584345.1. Taxonomy (NCBI): domain Eukaryota; kingdom Viridiplantae; phylum Streptophyta; class Pinopsida; order Cupressales; family Cupressaceae; genus Thuja; species Thuja plicata. The sequence continues at coordinate 2,174,719 of MU223266.1, forward strand.
TAGCATCACTAATCCAACTAAAAACCATCTAAACATAAAAACCACTAAAACAAAAAAGCAACTAAACCAGACACACAAGAACACACAGAAAGGCTCATGAATCCACGTCACTTGACAGATTTTGATAGGATAGTCAGTCACATTTTTTGCCATTTCTAGGATAAAATAAGGGTTTATGTAGAGATTAAGTAATGAATATTCTCTCCCCTCTCTTACCATTAAGACAATGTGATAGGGCATTCTCACTCCTACCAATTCAAGGAAGACGTAGCCCGCTACTTGCAAAATGGTCATCACAAAGATGAACATATATACACATAATATAACAAACAATGGTTGAGACTAGTTTATCGTGTGGATCTCACCGAAGCAACTAACTATGACTATGTCCCATATGACACCAATCACATCAAACAGTAATGTAACACATACAAATGACCCATGTACATACCGATATGGGGTCAGTATTATTAGAAAACCATAATCAAAATGACATCATAGCATATACATAACCAACATGAGATAATCATAAATCTACTAGAACACAAGATATAACACCACTATCAAAAAGATCAACAATATAACGAAAGGTAAGAAATAAATATCCTCAAAACCAACTAAAATAACTAAGACATACATAAAAAGGCCTAAAAGAGTTCGACAACTAAAATAGAAAAGAAAACTAAAGGGTGGGTCTTACAAAACCTACTAATGCTATGTGTAAGGAATGTCATATGGGTAAACAAACTTGATCTACTTTCAAGACAATAACTTATTATTTTAAAGTATTTTTAGACCTTGTGCATATTGATATATGTGGTCCATCTAGAAATACAAATTTTCAAGGTGGAAGATATTTCATGTTATTAATTTATGATTATTCAAGAATGATGTAGGTTACTTTCTTGAGACAGAGAGAGGTTTGAAGCTAAAGTGGCTGAGATCTGCTAGAGGTGGTGAATTAGCATCTGGTGAGTTTAATTTATTATGTTAAGAGCATGGAATAAAGAGATAAATGTCTCCTCCAAAAACCCCATGACAAAATGGTTTAGTAGAGGGGAAGAACATAACTATTCTAGACACTACAAGAAAAATGATGATTGAAGTAAATATTTTGCATGCTTATTGGAGAGAATTTGTGATTATTGTAGTTTAAACATTGAACTAGGTGCAAATAAAAGGGGATATTGGTAAGAATCCTTACAAATTATGGTATGGTAATGTTTCTACTATGAGATATTTCAGAATTTTTTGAAGTAAATGCTATATCAAAAAAGATGAAGATTTAGGAAAGTTTAAAGCTAGAAGTGATGAAGGAATATTTCTTGGTTATTCAACAAAATGAAAAAAATACAGATGTTACAATAACAGACTGAAAAACACAACTGATAGTTAAAATGACAAGGTGGATGAATGTACTAAGAAATGGTCTAGATCTTGTGGATATGATTCAGATGATCAGGATGACAATAAAAATCAAGGGATGAAGCCTCAAACATATAATTAACTTTAGAGTGGTCCAGTTGATCAATATGAAGAAGAAACACTAGAGTCTAGAATTTATGTAAATCCTATAACTCCAAGGTCTGTGAGATTGAATCATTCAAAAAATCATATATTAGGTCATATAAATAAAGGTTTCCAAACTAGAAGAAATATTTCAGAATACAAACTTGAGTAATGCTTGATTTAAAAGATTGAACCTAAAGATGTTAGTGAAGCATGTGAAGATGAACATTGGGTGAAATAAATGAAAGAAGAGTTGAATCAGATTGAGAAGAAAATTATATGAGTTTTTTTCTCCTAGACATAAGGATAAAAATGCAGTTAGAACTTAATTTATTTTCCAAAACAAATTGAATCAATATGGTGAAGTGATCATAAATAAAGAAAGACTTGTTTGAGAAGGATATTCAAAAATGGAAGGTATAGATTTTGAGCATACTTTTTCTCTTTTAAAAATAATTAAATATGTGAGATTATTGAAATTTCTTATGCTACTTACAAATATTTCAAGCTATATAAGACAAATATTAAGTCTACCTTTTTAGTGGTGAATTGAAACAAGAACTGTATATAGAGAAACTCGATAGATTTGTATTGACTAATCAAAGAAATATCATTTGTCATTCGAATAAATATTTGTATGTATTGAAGTAAACTCCTAGAGCCTAGTATGAGAGATTGGATAAGAATTTGCTGAAATTTAGATTTAAAAAAGGTAATAATGATATTAATTTGTATATCAAGATTGATCATAATTATCTTCTAATTTTTGAAGCTTTTGTTGATGATATTATCTTTGGATGGAAGGACAAGTTGCAAAAAGAGTTTGGTAATGAAATGCAAAGGGAATTTGAGATGTCTATGATTGGTGAGATGATATTATTTCTACATTTTAAAATCACACAATCAGATAATCAATTCTTTATATCTCAATTAAAGTATGTGAAAGAGTTGTTGTAGAAATTTTGTATCAAAAATTCAAAGCTAGTTGGTACTCTTATGGTGATTGGATGTAAGTTTAAAAATCATGATGATTCACCATAGGAAAATTACACCAGATATAGATGTATGACATGTGGATTTATATAATTAATTCAGACTAGACCTGATACGATTAGTGTTGTATGTATTGTTATTAGATTTGAAGAAGATCCTATGCAATCTCATGTTGTTTTCAAAAGAATTTTGAGATATTTAAAAGGGTCAATTGATTATGGTCTATGGTATCTTAGAGATGATGAATTTACCTTGATTTCTTATACAAATATTGATTGTGTTGGATGTCTAATATGGGAAAGCAGTAATTGAGAGGGGGGGCGAATTAGATCTATAAAAATTCTACCAATTATAAACAAATTTATTCAACCATGTATTCATAAACATAAAGTAAAATGTTGTAAAGATTTACATCTAATCATGAACACATAACACAAAAATTTGGTAACCCAGAAACCCTTGAAGGTAAAACTGGGGTGGGGATGACAGCCACAAATCTTCACTACTGCAGTAATAAAGTATGCCTTTTAGGGCTAAAAAGTTTTGATGACTTCTTATGATCTACCTTGTGAGTGCTCTACCATGTTAAGAGCTTTTAGACTTATACAATCTACCTTGTTAAAGGATTTAAAGCTTAAAAAAAGTAAGCACTTGGTTAAGCGATTTACAAAGTCTTGTTAGGACCATTATGTTAAGAGATTTACCTTGATTCCTTTTCTAGAATTAATGCGTACCTGACCCTTCCATCTGCACTACAAATGCTGATAAAGGATCTCTTCTTTCCAAATCTTAACTAATATCTCAATCTGATTTATCTCTATTATGCTCTTCACTACTCTGCTTGGTCACTTTGTCTGGTCAATCCTTTAGATATGCAAAACATGCATATACTCTTGATCTCTTCTCTTCACATATGCATCCAAACATACATTCTCACATGGATTAGGGTTGAATCATCCCATATATAGATTAGTGATGAAACATCCAAATCTAGATCAACGATCTAGATTCGTCACATTTTTCCGCTTAGACATCCCTAATTTTTATTGGTTGCATGGCTTGCATAGGGATCCATGATCTCATTAATTACGTATAATGACGGGATTAAATATTTTTGCGTGATCATTAAATGCTTCGTAGAATTCAGCCAAAATGGTTTACCTTGGTGTTTGTGCCACTCCAAACACATAGACAAAAATTGTCTTGCTCGGCATAGGAAAACACTGGTGCTTGGTCAATATTGTCTCGCTCGGCATAAACATATGTTGTTTCTTGGAACTAACTCTTCTAGGAAACTTGGAAATCATTCTTCTCAGCATCTATTGAGTACTCAATGACCTTTGAATTTCTCTACAATAAATACTACCCAGTCGCAACCTTAGTAGGATGGCTTAATCATAGTGATGATCGACCAACCTGCCTTCATTATGACTAAGTGTGTGACACTAATAGACAACCAAATTTAGAGATAAAAAATCTCCCCCTTTGACATTAGTTGAAGAACCACTTTTTCATGAATCTTCATCCCTTTACAAAAATAGTACTCAATTATACTTAGAACTTAGAACTCCCCCTACGATTCTAACTCTATTTTTCATGAAGACTTCACTAGCTATACATCATATGTACATACATATAAAAACAAATGTTATAGCTTACATCTCCATCAATCTTACATTTCCCCTTGTTTTTGTCACTCTTGTCACTCTTATCTTCTGGGTTTGTTGGACTCAAACCATATTTATCCAAAAATAGCTTATGAATCTGAAGGATCATTGCCAATGTATTGTCCCAACTTGTTCTAACAGATTCCAAAACCTGAAATTTGATCTCAAGCTCGATAGCTAGATCAATCAAACTATCTACAATGTTCAAAGATTGATCTTTTTGTGCTAGGTCCTTTGCTACTTTCACCTCTTTTTTCATAACCTCTATATGAGGTGTCAACATGGTCTGAATGGAAATAAGTTTGTCTCTTATCCTTCCATAATTAGAAATGAGATCAGCTCATCTCCCTTAGGCATGTGTCAACCTACTAAAACGAAAAGATCTCAAGCTTTCATCCATGCTTAGTGAGTGACCTGTTGACTTCAAATCTGCTTGTAGCTTATCAATAAGTTGTTGATTGTCCTTTGTAAATAATTTTGTATCACAAAGTTGTTTATACAAAGAGAGAGAATTTTATATTACTTCTTCTAGGTTTTTAACCTGATCAGAAAGTGCAACCTACTTCTTGGTAAGCTTTGTTGCAACTTTCTCAAGTACTTTGGTCTCAAATTTTCTCTCTTACCATTGTAAGAGTTTCTAATTAGCATCTATATCATTAGTGTTCACCTTTTAAATAATACAAGCTAGTTGTTCAAAAATAGGTGCCTACTCCTTTAGGTCTTGAAACTCAAATCCATCAACAATGATTTCTTTTATTTCTTGTAATACCTACTTCTTTTGATGTTCCCTTTTCAATTTCTATTACTTCCTCTTCATGTTCAATACATCCTACAAGATTAGCATTTGATCATAAGATAAGTTATCAGTATCCCATTTTGGAATGAATATAACTTCATCAAGTGTTACTTTAGAGCTCTTTTGCTTTTTCTTCTTATGTGATTTATTCTTCAATGTTTCTAGTTTACTTTGTTTGTGTTCATCTTTCAAAGTACTAGTATCACCATATATTGATACTATCTCCTTCTGAGTATTAATTACCTATAGGATGGATGTATCAGCACTCTTGACCTTAGTAAGTACCAGAGGAGTTAAATTAGGTAACTATGCAAATGCCTAAATAGCATCTTCCTCCCTAGGTTCATGTTTTTCCTCAGTCTGAAGAGTCTTGGTGTCCTTTATATCTCCTTCATATGATTTGGAGATATCTAATGCAAAATTATCTTCTCGATCTTCTTTCCTTTTATCTCCTTCTCCATTGAATTCAAGGTTAGCCTTAGTAGGTGAATCTAGAATTATCCATGTCTCTTTACTCTGTTCCTCAGCATTCAAACCTTGTGTAACCTCATCAATTATCAAGTCATCAATTTGTTCATTTTCAACCTTATCCTTTTCCTAATCCTCACCAATATCATTCACTTCATCTTCAATATTATCATTTACCTCATCTTCAACAATATTCGACTCATCAATATATTCTTTATCGTCAAGCTTAACTTGTCTTGATGTTCCTTCACCTTTATTTTTTTCCACCATTAGTCCAAAGATAACCTTCCATATCCTTTGGCTCTGCTGCACAACTCCTTCAACATTATTCTTCAATATAGAATATTCTCTCAATTTAGGAATGAATCTATTCCTATATTGGTCCATGAATCTTTTTCTCTTCTTATTTATTAATTCAGGCATCATTTGAGCTAATTCTTCTTCTTGGATCTGCCTTTCTATCGTAATGGCTTGTTGCCATCTCTCATCAATTTTGTTTTCTAGTTCATTAGGGACTAGGTATCCAATTTCCAATGGTGTCTTCTTATATGAAACTAACATATCCATCATTTCTTCTTCTATATTTGCCTTATAAAATTTACTTCAATTTTCAAACTTTATAAACTTGAATCTAGACAAACATGTTGAATTACTGATGTTGTGACAAATTGCATCAATATTGGTAGTATGTTTGTGTGTCACAACTTTGAATTTGCTGATGTCCTTGGTTTCTATCAATTCTTCATCTTCTTCATCTTTTCCCATAATGTATTTTCTCCTTGGCTTCCTCTTAGGGTGGCTCATCTCATATTTAGTTTTAACTTGTTATCTCTTCCCTGAGCTTTCCCTTTTTGCATTCTTAACCAACTTCTTCTTTGGTGGCTCGGCTGATATAGTAATTATAGATGCCTTGATTATTTTTTGAGATGTGGGAGGAGGACTAGATTTATTTTGTGAACTCCTCTTCTTGGTTGGCTTGGCAATCATTTATTTCTTTCCTTTCTTGTCTACTTACAAATCATATTCTTCACTTTCCTCAGAATCACTAGATTGGTCCTCAACTTGACCTTGTGTGATCTGTATTGGTGCATCTTCCTCTTCTTCTTCTCCTAACATATTCTCAATATTCTTCACAATTTTATTTCTCTTCCTTTCCATAGTTGCATCTTTCAAATTTGTAGTTATCATTGATTTTGCTTCATCATAATTACCAAATCTCTTAGTCTTTCTATCAATTTCCTCTTATAATAGAGCTTTGATTGTTGCATATGTCTCATCTATGTTTACTTCATAAGGTAATGGCCTTATCCATGCTATCCTTAGTACTACAGCTTGTACATAAGTGTTATCAGTATCAATTAGAAATAAAACATAATCATAATGCTTCTCTACTAGTGATACCAGGATTATACTCCTTAATCTCATCTTTTTCTTGAATTAAACAAAATAATCACCCATAATAGTGTCAAAATTCTCTCCTAACTATTGTATGAATTCATTAATTTGAAATGTTATCGGTCAGTCCTGATTCCATACTACATCTCCTATAGTAGGAAAAGTGTTATATACATAGAAATATATACAGACTAGTAAGGATCTGATCTTACATATAGAGTTCTTTGCCTTCCTAATTGTTTCTAGATTATCAAAAATTTGACTCATCTGTAACTCGAAAAGATCATAATTATGATTATTTTTCACTATTTTCCATGCTTCATCAACCGCTACACATGGGAGACTATCGAATATTCTCAACTGGTAAAAATTGGGTGCAATGAATCTTACTCTAAAATCAATTTAAGGATCTGTGATTGTTGAAATTGTGATTCCTCTCTTGTTTCACTTGGCCAATGTGAAATTTTCAATGTCTTCCTTTTTTTGACAGCGCATGGTCCTCTACCCTTGCACAATAGGGTAACTAGTAACTTAGTTGATGATATCTTTAGCTATCTTTACTGGTCCATTATGCAACCATAGAATTGTATCATGTTTTATTTTTAGCACAATATTGATCTATTCGAATTTTAAGTCACGTGGGAAGTCTAGGGCACAGACTAATCATTTGTCGGCAATGTGCTGATGATCATCCTTCAAAGCCCCATTTACACATAATTTTTTGTAGGCTTCCCTCAACTCAAAGTCTCCAATTTCTCTGAATTTGCACATGTAACATGATCACACATCATGGATCATAAGTGCCTTAAGCAGGATCAATGAGAGGGCTCCCATAAGATCTCCCTTCATCATAGTTTTAGGAATAGCTCAAAAATTTGGCGGTGCACATGCGTCGCTCCTGACAAACTAAACATTCATCATTCCCTTGTCTTTTCTCTTTAGACTAATAGATGAACTTTCTTCCATTTTTGCAAATTAGGGTTCTGTTAGGGATTTTTCTTGCATGAACTATACTGCTTGAAATGTCTATTTGAATCTTGTTACCTCTTAATCATGATTCATAGTTCAGAGACAAGAAAAGCCTAATTGCTAAGGAATAAACAATATCCTTCTTCATTTTTGAGCTCCACAGATGCTCAGGTAGGTTTTACCTTATAAGATGACTATCAACACAGTACTTAGATGTGGACACTGATTTGTCATGTATTCTCTATTGAACCAACTAATAAAATACCTTGTAAATGACCAAGCATAATCATATACAAGATTTAACCATATAAATCATAATCTTAA
>MU223266.1:2200393-2217484 GCA_018584345.1 Thuja plicata
CAAACCAAATGCTTGCATAAATGAATTTCTATTAAGCACAAGCAAATTAGTGCCATCTTCTCTCTTGATGGTCTTTGTCAATACATCATAGTGATTAGCTAATTCAAGAAATAGGTCTACATCAAGGTAAACATCGGGTACCAATAACCTACCCAAACCAGATATCCAAGGGTTTGACATAGGGATAGGTTTATCAGCATTATTGTAATAGTAGGAAAACAGATAATAACCTGTTGTTCCCGGGGTCACTGCATTTCTGATGTCTTTGAAGTCATCTTTGAAGACACCAGCATCAATTTTCCTGTTTTGAGTGGACCCTGGCAGCAGCTACAGAAACTCATCAGAGAAGCCAGGTTTTCCTTTGGGCTCATCTCCACTGCCTCCACTAGTAGACGCCATGCTCATAGCTGTACTCATTTTGTTAACACTTGAATCTTAGATCAGACGATATTGAAACAAATCTAAGATCACAATTTACTGAAACTTCAGACAATTCACTCTCTCTACAATAACCTAGAATATCTCTTTTGCTCTGAAACAATAATCTCGCTCTGCAATTATGAATTTGGTGAACAAGAATGAATGCAGACTTCTCTGTTTATAGCCACAAGATTTAGAGTACATGGCTCAAAGTTCAGGAACGTCAGTTTTGCATTTAAGTTTACATGTCGTGAAACGTTCAAAAACCTAGCCGTAGTGCACGAGTTGACAGGAAATTGAATAAATAAATCTTTTAAAATTTTGGCACCATCATCAAATGGTTAAGACAGCTAACATGGCACTTTGTGATTCGCCTTCTCTCATACATCTCAGCTACCTTTTGTACACGATAATCAAAAATTCTTTTATCTGATTGGCCACCGGGTGATTTCCTCTGTCCTGTCACTCACTTGGCACCGCTTTATAGATCCTGTTTATTCAGCGACCTCGCGACCTCATAAAGTCTCTTTGTCACAAGTGGTTTCCCTTAACCATGGTCTGATCATCAGATTTGGCGACAACAGCCCTTCTTTACCTCAGCTTAACCCAAGTTTTCTAGCGATCAGGCGACTCTAACAAAATCTTAGTCACGCAGAGTTAACCTTAACCAGGCATTCTTCTCTAGACTACGCGACAAACCGTTACCTTTTAACACTTTATAGTCATCGCCAAGTCGCCAGATGTTCATTCCTCTTTACAAGACTTCATGACAACCTTCAGTCGCTGAGTCAGGTGATCCTGAGTCTTTATTTTTAACTAGAAACACGTGCCCTTTTATGCTTTCAGCGACCTCGCGACATACCTTAATCGCTTAGTCGGAAGCACTTTTTCCTTAAGGCACTTTTGTCATGAGACTTAGCGACCACCGTTAGAGCTTTTTACTTTTTCATCGAACGGCTGTCTTTTAATCGCTTCAGAATTTCACATACCCTTAAAAAATCAAGAGACTTCGCGACCGAGGGTAACATGACTTAAGTCTCCTTATCGCTTGATCCTTTTTCTTTATCAAGAGATCACACGAAAACCAATAGCATTCTGACAGATGTCATCTATTACTTCATCCACTTTATGCATTCTGGAAGTCTGACTCATCACTCCTATTATAGCGACATCCCGACTGAGGGAAATCACTTAACCTGAAACTGTTAGTCGCTGAGTCGTGACCGTTATCTCTTAACCGTCTTTTTATCACCAAACCATGCGACTAAGGAAAAGGCCTAACTGTTTGACTGAGCTGATCCTGCGACTGTGCGACATGAAGTGAATCGCAAAGTCGGATGACAATTCTTTGACTTGCCCATTTATCAAGCGATCACCCGACTGAAGCGGGTCCCATTTCTTTCAAAGCTTTAAAACATGATATTAAGTGACAACCCGACTACAAGGAAATTGCTAAGTCTCGAGTCATAGATGGAATATTCCATTTTTTATCAAGACTACGTGACACAAGGCAAAAGCGAAGTCGGGAGACATTTTGGCATATTCGATTTTGGTAACGCGATCAAGCGACCTGTCTTAAAAGCACATGCCTTAAGTAACTTAAAAAAGGTAAAAAAGGAAAAGAAGACATGGCCAAAGGGTTTCAAAATGCATCGTTTAACATTATGCCTTAGGGTTTTTTCAGGGTTTATCAGGATTTTGACAAGGAATAAGCATGAAAACCTAAAAATTTTCAGAGAGGAGAGCAAAGAACAGGGAAAAACAGAAAAAACACGAAATACAACCAACAAGTTCACAAAAAAGATTCTACAAAACTTGGAAATGATGGTTCTTCAACCTTCTCAATACTTGGCGATGATACATAGGTGAAATCTCTTCAAAAATCTTCTCAAAATTCTCTTGAATTTCCTTTCGAAATGCTCTACAAACTCTAATCATTGTGTGAAATGAAGAATGAGTGCCTAAATTCATTATATACCCTTAAATAATTGAATTAGGTCTTTAATAAATGTTTCATGTAGTGGTAGGTGGATAACAGTTGTCCTCGGTCCTTGATTAAATAGATTGGCTATCTCACACCACTATGTCAGAATAGTGACTCAGTCACTACTAACGCACAGTCAACATATAAGCTTGGTCGATATAGAAGCTTGGAATATGTTGATACAGATGCTTCACATCAAATATTAATTACAATTCTTTTCTTGGTTCTTTGTCTTAAATCTATCCTAATGCATCTTGTCTTGAAGATATGGAATTTAATACATCTTATGTTAGGAACTGATGTAAAGTATAGCATTTAGGAAAATAATTCCTTACATAAATTTTTACTTAATTTGAAGTACTGTGATCACTTGATCCATTAGATTGGGTGATCTCGGCCTTGCTGGATCCACTATTGATTGTTTTTTCTTTCTTTCTCCATGTCAGATTCATCTCAATCTTTACATGCTCAATAGTAGGTATCGAGGATCTGGTCTTGCAGTCTCTTTTGGTATGACTGATCTTGTCACAGCTATAGCATACCATACTTCCATTCATCCCACTCTTGGATTTACCTCTAAAGTGTGTACTTATACAATTCTCTGTAACATGACCATATTCACCACCATAGTTCTAACTATATCTTGTATTATAATCCCAATTGAATGTGTTACCTTTCCTCAGTGCATTGTCTTGTTTCTTAGTTATCCATCTAGATTTTGCATTGGATCTACAACCTTGAGTTCTATGAAAAAACTTCCAGCAATTATAAAATGACATTGGAATCTAGGTGAAGTGGGTCTATTTCTAGTCTTGGACCTACAATCATGTGCCTGATGTCCATGTTTCTTACTGTTAAAGAAATATCCATCAAACTTATGTTTAGGATTTGACTTCCTATTCTTTCTTCAGCATATTTTTTTTGTGTGACCTATTTTCCCATAGTAATAACATGTAGGCTTGTTGCTCTTCATCTTTGCATTTCTCAGTTCTCCACTCTTTTATGATTCTCCTTCTTCAGGAGAAGACCAGTGCTTGGTACGTCCAAGTATAGAAGTGTCATTATTTTTTCTTGGTGATCTCATCAATTCCTCAAAATATCTCAAGCCTTCATTTGGTCTATTTATCCTCTTAATGAGTTATCTTTCAGATCTCAACTCATTTTTCAGTTGATTGTTCTCAGATCTCTAGAATGTGATTTAATTTTTTTTTCTATTTATATCTTGATTTACATAATAGTTGGTTGAGCATGCCCAACTATTTTTTAGCGAGCTTCTACACATTACTTATTCTCTCATCAAGTCTGGTAGGCATATGTCTATTGTATTCTTCTACCATTGTCTTATTTTCCTCATCTTTCTTCTTTTGATCAATCACCTCACATAGTTTTATTGATTGAGTTTCTTGTTTTATCTTCAGACTCTTGACTTTTTTCTTTCAGTGTGTTGTTCTTCTCCAATAGATCTGCAATTTTTGCATTAATTTCTTTGGAATCTCCATTGTCAAATAAACCTTCATTTTATTCTTCTTTATATGAAGTGTCATTCATCTGATTTTCCAAATCATTCCTAGCTTTTAAGGATTTCATCAATTCTTCTATTGCTATCTCAAGCTATTGCAGTGCTAGATGGATATCAATCTTCTAATTCTCAATGATCTTTCCCAACTTATAAGGCTCCATTTCCAAGATTTTAACTCTCAAGTGGTTAGACTTATTCTAAGAGAACAATGCTTTGATACCAATTATTGGAAGTCTAATATCAGAAAGCAGTAACTAACAGGGGGTGAATCAGATCTATAAAACTTCTACTAGGGTAAGTACAAGAATTTGTGTCCCAACTCGACAGAATTATTGTGGACTTGGAAAATGCCACTAAAAAAGAACACCCATTTTGAACAAAGGGCCCAAACTTAGGCTCTGACACCCGATTCAAAATTCAAAAAATGGGTGCTTTTTTTTTCAAAATAGGTGCCTGTCTTTTAATTTTTATTTATTTTTAATTATATTTAAGAAATGCATTTTACATGTCAATTTATTGTATTTAAGAAATGGGTACACATTTTTTAATGTGTTCCCATTTTTTAAAATTTGAATTTACAAGACCACCCTTTGCATTGGATTTTGGTTTGGGACAGTCTTGGTGGGACCAAGCCTATGATTGAACCTCCAAAATAATGGCTAAGGCATTTGAATATCGGATTTTTGTATTAACGTAATTTTTTGAGGGTCTTCCTAATCGAATTTTTTGACGAAATGAAAACCCATTAGATCTCTTACTGTCTAGATTTCAAAAATATAAATTTTATATTGATATGATCAATTTTATTATTTTTACAATATCTATTAATCAAAAGTGGTACCTAAACTTAAAATAGTAATGTTCACTAAAACTTTAATAACTTTTTTGTGTTTACATTTTTTAAAAATAATATATATGACATCAATCTACATAGAATTTCCTTCAAAATTAAAAAAAATTGAAAAAAAATGAAGATTTTCAACAAATTATGGTGGTTGTACACCAGAGGTTTCAAAAATATATTTTATAGTCAATAATAAATTAATTTAAAAAAATATTCAATAAAAAAAGAAAAAATATTCTCATCAATATTTGGTGTCTTAGGTATCTTTCCCCAAAATAATTCACAAAAATTCATTTATTTAGGTAAAAATATGGTGGTCGTACACGTGTGATATGGTCCTAATAATAGGCATTTTGAAAAAGTAGTTTTTAAACATGTTGTCTAAAAATTGATTTCTACCGTGTGCGTATTTAAATAAATTACATATTGGAAAATTAGACTCTGGGGACTACATTTTCTATTCATAAAGTGTTTCTAGATTCAATCATTAAGTGCCTCAAATTTTGACATCAATTAACTATAAATTTGAAAAATAGTGAAAACACTTCCACTTTTTGCCCAAAAGTGGGACTCAACTTCTTGCAGCCACCCACCAATTCTAAGAAAACTAATTCAGCCATGTATTCATAAACATAAACTGAAATGTTGTAAACATTTTATCTCTAATCATGAACACATAACACAAAAACTTGGTAACCCAAAAACCCTTGAAGGTAAAACTACGGTGGGGATGACACCCACAAATCTTCACTACTGCAGTAATAAAGTGTGCATGTTAGGGCTACAAAGTTTTGATCAACTATGATGATCTACCCTATGAGGGGTCTACCATGTTAAGAGCTTTTAGATTTATACAACCTACCTTGTTAAAGGATTTAAAACTTATAAAAAAGTAAGCACTTGGTTAAGAGATTTATAAAGGCCTGTTAGGACCACTTTGTTAAGAGATTTACCGTGATCCACTTGCTAGAATGTGTCAGTACCAGATCCTTCATTCTACAATACAAATGCTAACAATGGATCTCCTCTTTCCAACTCTTAACTGATCTCTCAATCTAATTTATCATAGTTCTTCTCTTCACTACTTTGCTCGGTCACTTTGTCTTGTCAATGCTTCAGATATGCAAAACATGCATATACTCCTGATCTTTTCCTTTCAATCCACATCCAAGTATACATTCTCACATGGATTAGGGTTTGAAGCATCCCATATATAGATTAGTGATCAGCCATCTAGATCAAGATCAATGATCTAGATTCATCACCTTTTGTTGCTTAGGAATCCCTAATTTTTAATGGTTACATGACTTGCATAGGGATCCATGATCTCATAAATAACGTGTAATTACTACATTAAATATATGGGCATGATCATTAAATGCTTCATTGAAGTCGGCCAAAATAGTTTACCTTCGTATTTGTGCCATTCCAAATACATACACAAAAATCTCTTACTCGACATAGGAAAACACTGGTGCTCAGAAAATACTCTCTCGCTCGCCATAACCATATGTTGTCACTCAACACTAACTCTTCTATGCAACTTGACAATCATTCTGCTTGGCATCTATTGAGTACTCAGCAACCTCTAACTTTCTTGGCAGTAACTACTACTCAGTCTTGACCTTAGTGGGATGAATTGGTTGCAATGATGACCAACGTACCTTGATTATGACTAAGTGTGTGACACTAATAGTCAAAAAAACTTACAGATCAACAAATTGGGCATGTAATGTGGATGATAGGAAGAGTACTAGTGGTGGTGCATTTTTCTTAGATAAGAGATTGGTTTCATGTTGAGAAAAAATAGAAAAATGTAATTCTCAATCTATTGCAGAGGCAAAATATGTTTCTACAACAATCAATTGTAGGTAGGTGGCATGGATGAAGAAAATGTTGAAATATATTAGAGTGGAGTATGATGAGCACATTTCTATCTAGTACGACAATTCAAGTGCTATAAAAATTTCTAAAAATCTAGTGTTACATTCAAAGACAAACCATATATCTATCAAATTTTACTTTTTGAGAGAGATGGTAAATGAGAAGGAAATCAGATAGGAATATTTGCTTACTAAGAAACAGATTACATATATTTTCATGAATGCTTTGTCTAAGGAAAATTTAAAGTATCTCATAGATAAAGGAGGGGTGATTTAGCACCACTTCCAGACATCTTAATCATCTTTTGAATCGGCCCAAAATATTCTATGTGTCGAGCATGGGGGTTTACCCCCTTGGGCATTAACATTTGTAGTTTCTTGAGCGGATCGTAATCCTTGTGACTGAAAGAATATTTTGATAGGCTTAGGAGATGTGACCTTCTTCAAGGTTGTCAAAGCATGCGTATGCAAAATCTTCCTGGAAAATTCCAATAAAAAAATTTCTTCCCCACAGTGTTTGGGCAATAGAAAGTGTCCCCCAAAGAAGCTATAAACTCAAATATAAGTGTGATAGGAAAATTGGATGAAGTAACATCCCCATGCACCAACCAGGCTCATGGCTTATAGGGAAAACCTAAATCCCTGATTACCAGTAATCAACTTGATCTCTTGAAAGATGAAGGCATTGTTTACTCTACAAAAATGTGGGAAACTCTGGTCCCACTGAATTTGGGGTAAGTGGTGCCATGGAGAAACCTGATCAGTTCCTTCCCTGATAACACAAACTATTGGTCAACCTTGCATTCCCTGGCACTTCCAGGAAAGTGGCCAAAGGATGTAAGAAGTCATGTAGAACTTCCACTCTAAGTTGAACTTCCTCATTTGGATGTCTACATGTCTGGTGATGATGTCAATCTAGTCAAAGTGTACCTTGTTGGTGGTCATGCCATATAAGAAATAATACATCTAGAGGGAGAATTTTTGGGCATGGGGTTCCCAAAAAATCTTGCACAAAAGATAATTCATGCCCAGATGGGCTCCTTGAAGTTGGAGCTAGGAAGCTCTGTCTGCATTTTCTTTCAATCCTGGCATGGAATTTTTAGCCATTCAGTGTTGAGGTGAAGTCAGGCCATGTCTTCCACATCCTTGTACTACTAGAGGGCATTGGCCTTGGTGAGAGAAACAACACCTATGAATCATGGGATGCACAACCCTTTGGCAGTGGCATCATGGTCCAATGTGACGATGGGCACTGGGTATCCCAGAGGAGTGGGGGAAGTCAGGACAATTGTCATACTGCCTTTGTGATAACCCCTAGTCGGCAGAAAAATTAGCTCTAGCCTTTGTACTAAGCATGGAAAACCACATGCTTGAATAATTCTAGATGCCTCTAAGTTAACTAAGTTGGATTAATTGGAGCATCCAAGCTAATGGATTAAATCTAAATGAGGACCTACAATTTGGCCCATGTACTGATGTCTGTGTTAATGATCTCTTCAAGCCTGGACTCAATTCAAACCCAATGAATTGTCTAATTAATATTATATTTATGGGTTAGCAGAAGCTTTTTGAATATCTTCTCTATCTTTTTCTTCTTACTAGTGCCTGCAACAGCACTTGGGAGTTCCAAACTCCTAGGAGATAAAGACCCTGAAGCCATTTCTTTCTTTCTTTGACCTATACCTACAAACCAAATAACTGTCAGTATATAGACATTGAAATATTATGGATTCCAGAGGCTTTGAGGGTGACTTCATTGTTTCACCTGAAATAGAGAAATGTTAAGGCATCCTAAATGGCATCATATGTCTGAGATATAAATACATTTTAAAACATGAAACATTTTATTGTTTACCAAGGATCCTAAACTATTACCCAAAAATGGGTTGTATGAGGTGGAAAAGGTCATTCCTAGTGACACGCTTGACCTTAACTTGAAAAGACAACAATCATCAGTGATAAGATAGGTACCCTTATGTTATACTTTAACATGCGTCTACCCACTTTACTAAGTAATGACATTTAATGGATAGCTATTCTAGCACGAGTGGCAAGAATGCCACTTGGGATGAATTTTAAATGTTCATTCGTGGGAACTAATTTTTCCATTAAGATGGAAAGGGCAGAGGGGAGAGAAATAATAATGGCCTGCTAGTGAGATGGCCTCTACAACTATCATACCTACCTCCTCAACATCGAAGGCAACACCAGCAAGGGTGGTGAACTTGGTTATTGGGTGGACATGGTCTTAGACCTCATAAAGAATTAGGCTGATAGAGGGTCCTTAGGAATTTCTTCTGAAACACCCAATTGGGTAGAAACTCTCAGAAATTCCATGTCTCTTAGCGGAGGAAAAATAGAGCACTGTAGAGTCACAAAATTTAAAAATGAAAAAAAACCTACAGTGAGCTTCTAGAACTCATAGAATCAAACTTATACCTCTTATAGACCCAAATTTACAAGAAATATATAGAGACTCAGCTTTACAGAGAATTTATAGAGTATTCACAGTATATATACCAAAATATATACAAATGAAACTACAACATATTTACATACTTCCTAGTAGGAAGCCAAAAATATTTACAAAATCTACAACCCAAAAGGGTGGATGTCTTTCCTTCTGAGCAGGATGGCTATAAAAGGAAGAAGACGCACCAGGCTCAAGGATAGCATGGTTTTGAATGACAGATGAAACCTTCGAGCAACAAAACTGGACAGATGCGAAGAAAAAAGTGAAAACACACTAGACAGAAACAGAAAAACAAATGAACAAATGAAAACAAGGAACAAACACAAAATGGAACAAAACATACCAAATGAAGGATGTAAGAAAGACACAGAGAAAATAGAGGTATCAAAATGAAACAAAAACAAAGGAACCCAAGAGCCTACCTGGAACATGAAATTCTGAAAGGGAATACTGCAAATAGATTCACTCTATCACCTAAACAATCCACTAGAACTATTGAACACACCTCTGCACCTTCTAGCTCAGGCATCTCAGCTCAAAAAACAAATTGCTTCTCTCTCAAGAAAATTCACCAGAAGGTAATTTGTTTGTGGTAAGTCTAAAAACAACAAGGTAAAAGGCTTGAAATAATTCCTAGGAGAGTGCATTAGTTACCAAAAGTAACTTTGAGAAACATGTTGACAACTGTGGTCCAAACAAAAAAACACCTAACAGTCATTCACCTTTGAGGAAGGTAAAAACATCGTCAAGTACCAAAGATCCATAATTATCCGCTTGGGAATGACACTCTAGGAACTGGGTCCTAGAGACAACAACAGACACCAAAAGAAAGGCAAAGGCCGAATGGGAGAAAAAGGCCCAAAGTAACAAAGGACCAAACCAAAGAGAAAAAAAGGAAGGAAAGAAAGAAAAGAAAGGGGGACCCGACATATTTTACACAAAATGTATGGATGACTATGTAAGGCATAACAGGGCCTTCCTAGGGAACAAAGCCTTTATTTGTATTTTGAGCAGTCATCTCTAGGCATTGTGCTTGAATGCATGTGCATTCCCATTGTAATACTCCTAACATGGTATATTAATTTTACCTTGACTGGGTTTCCACGCCAAAAACCTTGGTGTTATGTGTTCTTGGTGTGTTTTGCATTTGTGCTTTATTATTTATTTATTTTATCTAAAGTTGAGGTTAATTTTTTTTTAAATGGTGGAGTGATGGAGACAACTAATTCACCCCCACCCATCCTCCATTGTTTGTTTCCATATTTCCATCAAGAAGGTTGGTCCTTCCTAGAGCCTAATCCTAACCCCATTGATGTATGGGGTAAGAGGGATGATCATGATCCTACATCTTTTTTAGGCACTACCAAAGATGCTTAAGAAATTTGTTGTTATTTCTAGGCTCTATCCATGTTTATGACTTTTAATTGACTTTCTAGGCTTTACCTGAGTGACTCTTGTGGAGTGACTATATGTCCCACTTTTTTTATGAATAGTATAATTTTAATTATTATATAATGAAAATGGCCTATTCATCAAAGAAAAATAAGAAAAATAAGGATGAATTTGACAAATGAATATCAAGTTGAATATGCAGTCAAAGATAATATGTCTAAGGATAATAAGATATAAATAAAGTTATACAAGAGTATCCAAATACAAAAAAAAATATCGAAGAATTGAATAAGAATAGTGTAAGATAGAAGAGATTCAACTGAATACCACCAAGAGATTGCATAAAGGTTCAGGTAAGTATGCAAGAAATTTTCCTCTTATATATTTTTCTTGTAATAAGATTGGTTATTTTGCTTCAATATTTGCTAATGTAAAGTCTATGTTTAAATATAAGAAGCCTAGATGTTAGAAAATGTCCTACTATGCTACTAATGAAGGTGTGATAGATGATGAGTCTGATAGAGGTAGTTTAAGTGACAATGAGTGGGTATTTATATCTATGAAGGAAGAAGATGATCCAAAATTTACAAGTTGCATGAATGTGGAAAGAGTTGTTGCGATGCAAATTGAAGAGAAAAATGAAAGGTTGATTGACAATGGTTGTTCACAACATATGAATGGTGATAAGATCAAGTTTGTGAGTCTAGAAAGGTATGATGGTGGTGTTGTAATATTTGGTGATGGCACTCCTTTTTTGATCCATGGTAGAGGATCCATCATTCGTGATGGTAAGAACAATATAGTTGATGTCTTATACGTTGAAGGTTTTAAGCATAATTTGTTGAGTGTTGGATAGTTACTTGAAAAAGGTTAGGATCTATAATTGAAGAATAGAAAGTGTAAAATTTTGGGAATTTATGGTGTTAAGATTTCTTTAGGTAGAAATAAAAATGGAAATGTCTTTCATTTGAATAGTTCTGTTAAAAGATATTTAATTTCTCAGATTGATGAAAGTTGGTTGTGGCATAAGAGGTTATCTCATGTGAATTTTGATAATATTGTGAAAATAAGTTCTATTCAAGTTATGAGATATCTTCCAAAGTTATTGAAACCTATAATGCCCAGCCAGGGAACCCAGGAGAAGTAACCTAAACATGCAACTAAGTTAACAGGATAACTTTTATTTTTAAATGTTTACAAAAAAAGATGCTAACAATGCAGAAGCAACACAATGAAATACATGACATACACATAAATACAACTCAAACATAGATAAAAAAATCTTGAAGGTTCCTTGATGTACAATTACTTAAGAAAAATAATCTATGAATAAAAAATATAAAGAACTAACATAAAAGATACATCAACTGAATCCAACAATATACATCTCATATAATAAGATCATATATACAACTGATACCCAATGTATACATACATGAATCAACATCCACTACACAAGTCACAGGGTATGCACTAATACATAACAATAAAATACATCCCCTAAAATGATGTTAACTAATATACAAATATGGTAGAAGTATACAACTTATGAAATTGAACAAGTCTCCAAAAGAATAAGAAGATAGAACTACAAGAAGGATCATCCAAGCATGAAGAAGAATTTTGGAACTCAATGGTAATAAGAATCTAGTGCAGAGAACCTCCCATTTTGGTGTGATTTGTGTGTTTATGGTTGTTTCAAGAGTCTTAGTTTGGTTTTGAATAACATTCATTAGGTTTGGATCTCAACTTGTTCATTTCATGATTGTGAAAGCAAAAGAGCTCCTAGGTGACAATTTGGTCATTTTGGCCTAGAATGGTAAAAGTTGCTATTCTTGAGTAAATAAAGGTTTTTTCTAGGACCTTAAGTATCCTAACTAGGGTCATAGGAGTGTGAAAGAGTATGTGCATGATCATGGTATGTGAAACTAGGCCCTTAAGTGGCAATAAAAATTCAGAAAATCATGGTTAGAAAAATTGATGTTAAATTTTAAAGAAGTTATCAATCTTATTTAAAAATATGTGTAAGAAGAGAATTTGTAGAAAATAGAATTTAATTTCTAAGATACTAACCATTTTTTTGAAAAAGAATATTCTATATGGTGAAATTTCAAATTTCAATGCAGTAGTATGAAAATTTCAGGAAAAAGAAAAGAAGTAGGTGTGTGTCTGACCACCTTAAATATAATCAAATGATAATATTTTTTACAATATTATAGATATAATTAGTAGACTCAAGTGTTAGGATTTGATATTACTAAGAGGGGGGTAAATCAGTATTATAGTACTTAAATAAATTCTTCAACCATTTAAATATCAACCATAAACTTATAGTAAAGAAAAGAACATAAGCAAATTAAACAATACTCATAACACCATATTTTATTATCGAGGAAACCCTGGCCAAGGGAAAACCCTGGTGGGGATAGTACCCACAAACATGTGCTAAAGTATAAGGTCCCTATAAGAAGACCTATCCCTATTAGGAGTTGAATATTACATAACCCATTTCCTTGTTAAAGGAATTACAACCCTTCTAAAGGTTCACAACACCCTGTTAGAGGCCAACTGAGCTTACAAATCTTATAATATAATTCTAGTTACTAAGTGTTTTCATTCATGAAAAAAATAAGTAACACTGGTGCTTAAATATTTCCTTTAATGTTCTTCAGTGATCTCTATTGGAGATTTGATTCTGAATAGTTGATTGATTGTATGTTTGTCATTGATGACAACATATAATACATAGTAGTACTTTTTTATGTACTTATCAATATGATGAAATGAAGACCAAAATGGATAGATGTATGTTTTTGACATGTTTACTATGCTATGTTCATACATGTAGACCTAGATATGAAGTTTCAGTTAAGATATGTAATTTTGTTAGTGACGGTTACAGTTCTGGAGGAATAACGGTTTAAGGCTGACATATGTAACGAGTTGAATGAGTTGCACCTATCTTTAGGATATGTGTGTGTATATTCATGATTAGTTATGAGTTGTTGATATTAATCTAAATGTTCCAAACGTGTTTCAAGAAGATTGCAAAGTTATGGTTAAATTGATGAAGTTGACTTAGTGAAGTGACGCGTCTATTCAGTTATTACTTGCGTGGTTGTAATTATGCTTCCACACTTAGTAGAGCAGACAAGGATGTTAAGAAGAGTTTTCCTACAAGTCCCATGATCTCATACTTGGTGTATGTACTTATAGAAGGTCATTTGTGATAAGAAGAGTTGCGAAAGCCAGAGATTACAAAAGCAGAGCAGAGTGTTAAAGTAGTAGAGCTATATTTATCATATGTTGATAATATAGATATTGAAGTTGATGCTTTCAGAATAGAGATAAGATTTTTGTTGTGCTTTACAAGAGGTTAAATCATCGATGCATAAAAGGAACTGATCAGATAAGCAGTGTCACAAACTGTAGTTCACCTTGTTGATACAGTGTGTATCAAATAACCAGAAGGTTGTAGCCTTCACCACTTTAACAATGAGTCCTTGGATAGTGAGTCCTCCACCCCTAGTAAGGTTATTGTAAAAGACTTCTAATAGGGTCTGACCCTTAACCAGGTCACTATACTACTGCATTGTAATGTACAACTCCTAACAGGGTTGGAAGTTCTTTTAACAGGGATAACTATAAATAGTATAGTTCTTTGTGGGTACTAATTCCCACCGGGGTTTTTACCATTTGGTTTCCCCGTAACCAAATTGATGTGTTGTGTAAAGTGTTATCTGTATGTGCATTTAATTTTTATCAATCTAGATTAAAAAGTATAAGATAAAGATTAAAGTTGTAGATAACTAATTCACCCCCCCTCTTAATTATCTCTGAAGTATTCTAACAATTGGTATCAGAGCTAGGTGCCTTGGAGAGAAAGCCTAACAGCTTAAAGTAGATCAGATGGCATACTTCAGAAAAGAGAGCCCTAGGTTTGATGGAGAGAACTATCTGGATTGGAAGAACAAAATGATAACACATCTATAGTGCATTGGATTTGAGATCTTTGAAATTGCTACACAAGAAGTTTTAATCCCATCTCTGAAAGATCTTGCAAAGGATGATGCTACTAGAAGACAGAAGGAAACATTTACCAATAATGCAATTGCCAAAGAAGCCCTAATCAGCACCTTATCTGACAGTGAATTTTTTGAAATCAAGAAAATTGACAAAGCATATATCATATGGAAGTATTTAGAAGACATGTTTGAAGGAGACGTTCAAGCAAAGAATGCATGTAGGAAGACATGGAAGAAGAAATACAATAGTCTTGAGATGTTACTAGAAGAAAAAATTAGAGCTTACAATTAGAGGATAAATGAAGCAGTATCCGGAATCAGAAACAATGGATTTTAGAAGAAGATATAATGGATAAGTTGTTAACTAATTTGACATCAGACTATGAAAATAAGATCAGTATTCTAGAAGAAACTATGCAATTCTCTCAAGACTTCAAGAGAGAGACTTTGATCAGCAAAATCTCTACATTTGAGATATCAAGATTGAAGAATGAACCTAAGAATGAAACAACCTTCAAAGCTTCAATCTACGGAAAGAAATCCTCACACATCTCTAGTCATAATGAGAATGAAGAAACTGATGAACAATTATCTAAGAGATAATTGCCATGATTGCTAAGAGAGAAAAGAAAGGAAAATGAAAGTATGAAGGATAGCTTCCATTCAAGAGCTTTCAATGTAATAAGATTGGTCACTTTGCATCTAAGTGTCCCACAAGAGTCAATGAGTTCATATTTGATTATAAACCTAAGTATAGGAAGGAATGTTACCATGTTGAAGAAGGCGTAATTGATGAAGATTCAGGAGAAGATGAAATTGGATTCGTTTCCCTTAAAGACATGGAAAGATTGCTTGAAGAAATTGACATTTCAGATAAAGAAGAAGAACAAGAATTAGCCTTAATTTCCAAAGCAGATGTCAGAACTGATTGGATCATTGATAGTGGATGCTCACATCACATGACAGGTGATAAAGATAGATTTGTTCATCTAGATAAATACAAAGGATGTATGGTTAGATTTGGAGATAACACTCCTAAACCTATCATAGGAAGAGGTTCCATCACCATGGATGGAAAGAACAAGACAGATGATGTTATATATGTTGATGGATTACATCATAACTTGCTGAGTGTTGGAAAAATACTTGACAAAGGCTATAATTTGGAGTTCAAAGACAACAAGTGCATCATTAGCAATAATTATGGAGACATGATTGCATCAGGCTCTAAAAGAAAAGGTAATTTTTTCTAGCTCAATTAAGATGTAAGGTGTTTTGTTGCAAAAGTAGATGACAGTTGGTTATGGCACAAGAGATTATGTCATATCAATTTTGACAATATAATAAAGATCAGTAATGTCAAGGTAGCTAGAGACTTACCAAGCATTGTAAGACCAGCCGACACAATATGCAGGGAATGTGTTATGGGTAAACCTGTAAGGAGTTCATTCAGAAGCAAGCAAACCTCACCTAAAAAAAAGTTGGACTTAGTGCATACAGATTTATGTGGTCCTACTCAAACAAGATCATACTATGGTGAAAGGTACTTTATTTTGTTTGTTGATGATTTCTCTACGATAATGTGGGTTGCTTTCTTAAAGGAGAAGTCATAAGCCTTTGAGAATTTCAAAATATTCAAAGCCAATGTTGAGAATGAATTTGGACTAAAATTGAAATGTTTAAGATCAGATAGAGGAGGAGAATTCACCTCTGACCAGTTTTATGACTACTGTGAAGAACATGGAATAAAAAGGCAGTTGAGTGCCCCTAGAACACCTCAGAAAAATGGAATTAAAGAAAGGAGGAACATGATTATACTAGATACAACACACACCATGATGATTGAAGGAAAAGTGGCACACACCTATTGGAGAGATGTAGTGAACACATCAATGTATACCATCAATAGAACTCAATTGAGACCAGGCATGGACAAGACACCCTATGAACTATGGTTTGGTAATGTACCTACAGTAAAATACTTCTGAATATTTGGCAGCAAGTGCTACATCAAGAGAGATGACAGTATTGGCAAGTTTGATGCTAGAAGTGATGAATGTATTTTTCTTGGTTACTCTACAAAAAGCAAATCTTACAAATGTTTCAAATTGAGATCAAAGAAGATAATTGAAAGAACACATGTTAAGAGTGATGAGAAGTTTATGATTCAAGAAAGGTACTATGATTATGCACCTTTGATTGAAGAAGAACCAAGACCTAACAATAAAGATACTATGATTGAAGAAATGTTTGATTGCATTCATGTCTCATGCAATGACCCTGATTCAAGAAATGAAGAACAACAGATTACAAAGGAAGAAATCACACCTAAGGTTCCCAAATTTACATCCAGATACCACTCTAAAAATGATATCATTGGAGATTAGAGAAACAGTGTTTTGACCAGATCAAAAGTAAAGAATAAAATAGTGGATGAAGAGGTATGTTTACTTTCACAGATTGAACCTTTAAGTGTTGAAGATGCTTGTAATGATTTTGATTGGAAAAATGCAATGAAAGAAGAACTAGATCAGATAATCAAGAATGACAC
>MU223266.1:2222294-2243086 GCA_018584345.1 Thuja plicata
TTATAAAGGATGTCGAAACCCTAAAAGGGCAACTAACTCAGAAAAGGAAACTTTCCTAAGTCTAACTAAACTGCCTAAGAGAAACTTAAGCACTAAGGAGTAATTACTAAAGATTACTCTAACAGTAGAGGTATATTTATCATATGTTAATAATATAGATATTGAAGTTGATTATTTTAGAATATAGATAAGATTGTTGTTGTGATTTACAACAGGTTAAAGCATCGACGTATAAAAGGAACTGATCAGACAAGCAGTGTCACAAACAACAGTTCACCTTGTTGATACAGTGTGTATCAAATAACCAGAAGGTTGTAGCCTTCACCACTTGGATAGTGAGTCCTCCACCCCTACCAGGGTTAATGTAAAAGACTCCTAATAGGGTCCGACCCTTAACCAGGTCACTATACTAATGTATTGTAATGTACAACTCCTAATAGGGTTGGAAGATCATTTAACAGGGATCACTATAAATAGTATAATTCTTTGTGGGTACTAATTCCCATGGGGGTTTTTACCATTTGGTTTCCCCATAACCAAAACGATGTTTTGTGTAAAGTGTTATCTTTATGTGCATTTACTTTGTATCAATCTGGATTAATAAGTATAAGATAAAGATTAAAGTTGCTGATAACTTATTCACCCCCCCCCCTCTCTTAGTTATCTCTAAAGTATTCTAACAATCTCTGTCATTCTCTGCTCTGTTATTCGCTCAAAAACTTATCCAACTGTCTTCTAATCATTCACCAACAACACAACTTATCTTTATAAAAAATATCTTATATATCTCATAGCTTTACAAAGTCATCTCTCAATATGAATATTACAAATATTACTAAGTCAGCCTCCAATACAAATACATTTAATATAGTAAACACTAAATGCATAGTCACCGCTCTTGCATAGTCAATGTGGAGGTTATCAGCAACCAAAATACAACTTTGATTGTTTGGAGTCCAAGTCATACTCCCTCAATCTTCACTACTGTCAAACTGACATGTTTCACTATTCTGTTGTTGTCTATCTATCTTCAATTCTATCTAACTCACCGTAGTCTCAACCAAAACAAAACTGATCTTAGGTGGAGGCCATGCATACCCCATATTGTCTTCATCTAAGCATGCTTTCTCTAAATCATCGATCTCGATCTTTGACATAAAAAAACACTTCTATATCTCTGCTTCTACACTTAGTAGATTTTTTAGTCAACAAAACTTATCTTTTCTGGAATCGATCCGAAACCCAAATGTGTTGCCATAAATGAAAACCAAAAAGTAAATCACATTTGCATAAAATTGATTACTTGCCAACATAAAGTTCATATGTGACATATATTTTTTGGTAATTTATTTCCAAGTAAATAATTAATTATGATTTTTATAGTACAACTTTTCTAGAATATAAAAAATCTTGTGTCTCACCACCTTAACTTAGTCTAAACTTCATCAAATTGAAATTTTTTTATTTTTTTATTATAGTAGGTAAAACATAGAATGTGACTCATATTTTGGATTTCATAAATGTTATATTGTTTGAAATTTATAGTTATTTTTCAATCAGTCTACCAGTCAGGACTAAAAAGATAAGAAGTAGATGTATGTCTGATCACCTTAGACACAATTAAATGATAATATTTTTTTACTAAATTATTGAAATAAGTAGTAGACTCATGTCTGGATGTGACACATATTTGTTTGTTATTTATTTCCAAGTAAACAATTAATTATGATTTTTCTTCTACAACTTTTCCTGGATATAAAAACTCCCATGTTTGACCAACTTAACTTAGTCTAAAATTCATCAAATTGAATTTTTTTTCTTTTTTTCTTGCAGTAGGAGAAGCATAAAATGTGACACATGTTTCATATTTAAAAAATTCTATAATATTTGAAATTTATAGCTATTTCTCAATCAGTCTACCTATCAGGACTTCTTTTTCACATCACCACTTTTTGACAAACCATTATCCTGCATATACCCGAAACATGCATCGAGTTGACTAAAATAGTCAAAGAGAAAAAAAAATGCTAAAAAGTTGCTAGTAACTTTTGCAACTTTTGCCAAAAGTTGCAAATGGAAGTTTGAGTAGTTGTAACCAACCATGCTCACATAGTTGAGAATGGATTGATGATATTTGGAAGGTTAATGGAGTTTTGGATTGCATAGTAGCTTTGTGATCACTCTGTACAGATGGTTCTTGTGTTTCATTGTAATTTACAGTGTTTTCTGCATTTTGTACGGCTATGTACAGATTAGATTAGATGATCAGACCCCATGGGGGTGTAGTGATTTGAATTACCTTTCTTTTTCATAGATTATTTTTATTTCAAGTTGAATTAGTGTGGAGTTACATTAGGATTTACGCTGTGTATGCAAGTTCAATTTACAGAGTTACAGGTGCAAAAATGTCTCTAACCTAAGTATCGATGGTTAAAAATGCCTGAAACCATGAAGGATGATGGGTTAGGGTCTGTACATATTGTTTTTTTTTTCCTTTTTTTTCTTACAATTAAATTCCTAAGCTTGGAGTGAAGCCTTATGGCGTACTGCTTGAAGTAGGTGAGCATGGACAGGGTAAAGATTGAATTGTATTGAGCACCCATGATTTTGGATGGTTGACTTAGTGGAACTTGTGGAAGCCCTAATGTGTCACCTTGAAGGATAAAATTGTTGTAAATGGTGGATTTTAGTTCAAAGAACAAATTGAACATAGTTTGTGTTGACTTGTCTAGAGGCCTAAAAGAAAGGCTGAAAACTAGGGCCTAATAGTAACTAGTGCTGTGGGTGCATTGAGAAACTATGATTTTGGATTCTTGAAGGGCTAGTGGATATATTTCAGATTTTCAAAGTCTTCTATGATGTTTTTTAGGATAATTTAGATTATTTGGCTCAAAACAGTGAAAATAGACCTACTAGGAATAGGCCCAATTAGGCCTACTAGTACTTTGTGACAACAATTAGATTGTTGGAGTTTCCAGAAGTGTTGGAAATGTTTTAAATGTAATTTTAATGGGCCAAGAAGATAGGTAAATATATATGAGGTGTATGGGAAAGATCCTAAGAAATGGTTTGGGGTTCTAGGGGAAGTTCTAGTGAAGAATCAAGAGTAATGATTAGCTAGTTGGACTAGTTGAGATTGGATGAACTTTGTGTCTTCAAAAAATCAAGTTTACCTAGGAGGAAAGTATGTAGAGAGGGTCTAGGAGATCCAAATTGGGGAAAGAAAACATAGAGGAGTAACCATTGGATGGTTCAGAGGAGTAAAAATTCACTTTGGTAGAAAGAAACACTAGACCTATAGACCCTCTACATCAAAGTGGTATTAGAGCCCAAATTTCTATAAGTTTATTTTATGTTTGAAGGGGAGGAGAGACATGAGGTTGACAACATGCCACCCAAGGAAATGAGAAAAGATGACATAGTGGACTTGGTCCAAAATGTAATGGCAAAGGCTAATTTGACAGAGACAAAAGGTAAGAGGAAAGTCACTGAATGGGGAGATGAGAGTGATGAAGAAGATGAAATCCAGATAAGAGAGACAACTGGAAAATGAAAATAAGTGGAGATGGATAAAGAATAGAATGTGTTCTTGGATGCCTTCAAGTCAATCAACAAAGATAATATGGAACACATACCCTATTATTGTGGCAACTTGAATGGAGAAGATTGATTGGATTGGTTAGATGCCATAGAAAATCAGTTTGACTACAAAGAAGTAGAAGTGGAGAAGAGAGACAGTTATGAAAAGGCTAGGCTCAAAGGATATACATTGGTGTGGTGGAACATGATGCAGGATGACAGGGTAGCCACTAGTAAGAATAAGATATCTTCTTGGGAGAGAATGAAGATTAGATTGAAGCACAGTTCTGGCCCACTGATTATGAGATTTAAATCTATCAGAAGTTGCAGTTTTTGAGACAAAAAGAGTTGACAGTAAGTGCCTATAATAAGGAGTTTCACAAATTGATCCTAAGGGAAAGAAGACAAGAAGAGGAGGTAAAAAGGGTAGCAATGTACCTCAATGGTTTGAGACAAGGAATCCAAGATAAAATCAGGATTATGGTTCTTAACAGTACGCACAAGTGTTTTCAGTTATCCTTGAGAAAAGAGGAGAAGGCTAGAAAGAGGAATGATTTCCAACAAAGGGGTTAGGGGTAATAATAATAGAGGATTCAAAGGTAGGAGTAAATTTATTAGAGTAAAAAGCCTAAGTAGACA
The DNA here is from genome assembly GCA_018584345.1 of Thuja plicata. Taxonomy (NCBI): domain Eukaryota; kingdom Viridiplantae; phylum Streptophyta; class Pinopsida; order Cupressales; family Cupressaceae; genus Thuja; species Thuja plicata. The sequence goes on from MU223266.1 coordinate 2,226,513, forward strand.
AGAAGAGACTCAATCCACTGATAATGGTGGAATAACCAGTCTAGAGGATCATTCCAAAGAGGAGGATCAACTTGGCTGCAATGCCAGACTCTCTGGTATATCTATTCTCTAGGCTCTTCAAGTTTATTTATATGGTCATAGGATAGTATACATTGAAAGCCTTCATGAAAGTGTTCCTATCTAGGGTAAGAAGGGTTTTTCCATCCTCCCTCTTAATAATTTTGGTTAGGGTATTATTCCTACTGGTCATCTCCAAGACAAAATTGACATCTACAAATATGTCAGGAACAACTAACCTAGCCAACCCACAAATCACACCTTTGTTTACTGATATTGAAACAAATGTTCTCAAAACCCTCACTACCAACTGTCAATTACCCTAAAATCTACAATTCTGAGCACCGAAGACACTATTAATCACAATCTCTATTGAATTCTGAATCAGGAAATCACCTTTCTAAACACTTACTGCTTGGAAATTTCACTCTACAAAAATCTTAGCTCTGAGAATTTGAAAGCTGATAAAAATGCAATGACAACAGATATGCATACTTATAAATAAGAAATCAATTCAGATGTCTCTTTGAACTAGTAAATTTATAATTTAGTTACTTCCGCCATTAGTTTACACATTGTGATATAAATTTCTTGATCTAGCCATGGCATTTAAACTGACAAGTAATCAATTTCTGATGAGTGCTTTTACATATAAAAACCTTATAAAATTCAAAAAGAGATCAAAATCAGATTTGATTGGCTGCATTAAATCATATTACAGATATTTTACCATCTGTCAAAATCTCTATAATCTTATTGGTCAGTAACTGTCCACTATGGCATCACAAAAAAGTCACCTTTTAACTCTAGTTTCAATCTGGCAACTTGGTGACTGAGCAATCTCCTTGTTGCTTGATATTCCTTCTAACCCTAGTTTGTTAATGAGGCCTAGTGACAATGTTGGATCAATCTTCCGATCAACAATTGTCTCGATGTCGCCTAATCTTTTAACTTAACCCTTCCTTTTATGGAGACAACGTGACTAAAGTATTTACATAACTTTTCTTCAACCTCGGGTCACATCTAGAGATTTGGCAACTTATATATCTCTATGTCGCTGAACCAAATTTCTAACTCATAGTTTATCTGGAGACTTGGCAACAAAATCCTTTAGTTTCTTTGTCGCTTAATTTTTTCACTTTAATGACTTCCATCTAGAGACAACACGACTACCATTGATCTATTCTTTCTCTACATCTGAAGGTCATCGCTAAGTCTCCTGATCTTCATGTCAAACACTAAATTTTCATGAGACTTTGTAATTGATAGATAGGTGTCATACTTTTATTTTGTCTCTTGATCGCTCACTAGATATTGTTTGAATTTTCAACTTTATACCTCGACTACGTGACTATCATTAATTTGGCCTCAATCATGTGGTTGTCACTGAATTGCTTGATTGTCAACTTAACTCATCTTTCTTCTCGCGATTATGCGACAACACTATTATCTAAGATGACATTCAACCTGGGTTTATTTAGAGACTTGGTGAACATTAAAACTCCATGTCACTTGATTTTTTCTAAACTGCAAGGTTAATTTGGAGACTTCCCGACTGCTTTTGGATTAACTTTCTCATCAACGATTGTCGCTATATCTCTTGATCTTTTACTTAACCCACATTTTATTTTGATACTTAGTGCCAATGGTGAAACCTTAATATTTTGACTTAACTGATAACCCTGGAGCTTATTTGGAGATAACGTGACTGAGTAAACTTCAAGTTGCCATATAAAATCACTAACTCTTCTTTTATCATCAGATAACCCAACCACCGTCAGATTAAACTTCTAATCAATGATCTGCGCAAAGTGTCATGATCCGCTGAAGCATATTCTTTTTATTAGGAGACTATGTGACTAAAGCATTTTTCCAAGTCTCAGAATTGAATGGAATATTTTCTTTCCTTTATGAGAATAAGTGACCAAATAGTTAGCACATGCAAATAACTTCACACTTAAGTTATGAAAAAGGTAACATATAAATAGAACTTGTCTAAGAAATTTAGGGCCTTTTTTGCGTTTCGAGTAGAAATAACCTAAGGGCTTAGGGTTTTTGACATTTTAAAATAGGTTTAGGGCTAAATAATTTATTTGTAGAGGTATGCAAGCATTTTAAACATGATTTTTAACTTTCTGAAGATACTCATTACAAGAAACCTAAAAAATTTATAGGGCAAACTCAAAAACTAGAAATACACCCAATAGTGGCTCTCTCTAAGGATGGCTAAACACAAGTTTATGACAAGAATCTTAGAATATCTAGTTGCAGACCTTTTATTTGATGCTAATTAACCTATCACTAGGAAGGTAAACACACAAATAAAAGGGAAACCTACTTATGTACACATGATACAAATTTACTTGTGCATGAAACTTTTATATTTTCAAATGAAGAAAGGCTTCAGAAATTGCACATGCATAGGAAACTCAAACTCTTCTCCATTCATATTCTTCAGAAGATAAGAATCTTTTCCAAAGCTCTGAGAGATGACAAAAGGTCCAAGCCATAATGACTCAAACTTCTTATGCTTTCCTTTAACTCTTTCTCTTACATTCCACTTCAAAACAAGGTCGTCTGGTTGGAATTTTTTGTTACTAGCCCTTTTTTGAAATAGATATTTCATATTTTTTTGTAAGTTTATATTTTATTTCTTGCTATCCTTTCTGATTTCATCCAACTCTATCAACTGCATTACTCTATCTTGCATAAAATCAGAAAGCTCTAACTGTTCATCTTGTATAAACTGGTATACTGGTAACAAATTATTAACAGGTAGTTTGGTTTTCATACCATATACAAGTTCAAATGGTGATTTTCCTGTTTCCTTTTTAACTGTTATCCTATTAGTCTTCTTTAAAATCTTTAATATACTTTTGTTACTAGATTCAGCTTGTCCATTTTCTTGAGGATGGTATGGGGATGAATATGAAATCATTATCCCATACTTCTCACAAAAATATTTTATGTCATCTGACCTAAAACACATGGCATTGTCCATTACTAACTTTATAGGCACACCAAATCTAGTTAATATATTTCCATCTGAAATTTAGTAACAACCTTTTTGCCTTTTTTTTAGGGATAGATTCAATCCATTTTGTAAAGTAATCTGTGGCTATTAATATCCAATTGTGTCCCCTACTAGATTTTTTAGAGAATACACATATAAAATCAATTCCCCACATAGAAAAAGGGGCTTCTACACTTACAGGATTTAGTAATAGATCTCCTGAAAACTTTAACTTATTTGTGAACCTCTGACATGGCTCACATCTCGTAACATATGCATGGGCATCTTTGAATAAACTAGGACAAAAATAACCAGCCCTTAGGATCTTGTGGGAAGTAGTCTTGGCAGAAAAATGGCCTCCACAGACCCAACATTTATTTCATTTAATATTTTCTCATATTAGATTTGATTTAAACATAGCAGTAATACACCATTTCTATCTTTCCAGTATAAATCTCCCTATACTAAAGTGTATCTTTGAGCCTGTAATCTAAGACTTGTCTTTTGATTATCTCTCATAGCATTAGGACACTTGACATTTTTTTAAGAAAAATACAATATCAGTATAAAATGGCTGTTTCTCTAGATACTATTAATTGTCTGATCATGTATTTCTGTATCATTTACTTGTACTAAATCCAAGTTCTCCTCTTTCATGAGCTTTTCCAAACCTTGACCTCTTACTAGTTTTGTAATGTGGATTTCTAGGATGAATTCTTGAAATAGGTTGATCCACTTACACCCCTTTCCAGTTACTTCTGATTGGGTCAGAATGTCCTTTACTTCTGTATGAGGTATATATGCCAACACCTAAGCACAAACTAAGTATTGTCTGAAAGATTTTATAGCCTTTACCAAAGCATATGCTTTCTTTTCCATCATCTTGTAATTCAGTTCTATAGCTTGAAGGGATTTTCTAAAAAAGGCTATTGGATGTTCAAACCCTTCATCATCTTTTTGTAATAGAACAATAGCAATAGTAAGAAAGGATGCAAAGGAAAATAAAGAAAAGGTCTTACTGTAGTCTGGTGATTTCAGAATAGGTGCCTCTTGTACTGCCTTCTTTATTCTTTCAAATGCTATTTGAGCTTCCTCATTCCAATAAAATATTGCATCTTTCTTTAGCAACTTGATAATTAGTTTGACAACCTCTGCAAAATTAGCTATGAATTTTCTAACAAATTTTATCTTTCCTAAGAAATATTATACTCCTTTTATATTTTTTGGAGCAGTAACATTTTGGATAGCTTCTATTCTCTCAGGGTCTATCCTAACTCCATATTTGGACACTATATGTCCTAGTAACTTTCCTTCTGTAGCTGAAAAATGACATTTTCTAGGGTTTAGTGAAACACTGTGCTCTAAATCTTTATTAAAAAATTTCTCTAGGTGTTCACAGTGATCCCCTCATTTTTTATAATATGCAGTCAAGGCATCTTGATAAATAATCATGAACAAATCAATAAATTATTTAAATGCCACATCCATGGCTCTTTGGAAAGTTGCTCTTGCATTTATTAACCCAAAGGGCATTCTGACATAGATATAGGTTCCCCATGGAGTAGAAAAAGTAGTATTGAATTGCTCTGATTCTTTCTTAAGTACCTGGTTGTAGCCTGAGAATCCATCCATCATTGATAGAAACTCACAACTAGTTACCTTATGCAACATTGCTTCCATATTTGGTAAAGAATAGTTAGGTTTTAAGGAAGAAATATTCAAATTTCTAAAATCTACACACAGTCTTATGTCACCATTCTTTTTTCTTACTAGTACTAGGTTTGAGACCCAAGTTGAGTGTCTGATGGGTTAGATAATTCTAGCATCCTTTAACTTCATCAACTCATGTTGCATCTTAGGAGCCAACAATGGATTACTATGTATCTACTTCTGTCTAAATGGTTTCATGTCAGTTTTTAGTGGGATTTCATGTTGGAAAAGATCCTCTCTATAAGCTTTAAGATCTTCATATGACCAAGAAAAAACATGCTTATGTTTTCTTAGTAGTTTTATAAGGTTGGTTCTAACATGAGAGTCTAATACTTTTCCAATGTAAACTATTTGAGGAGTGGTTTGTGAACCCAAATTTATTTCTTCTAAATCCTCAACCTTGGCATTGCTTATTCCTAATTCTTGTTCACTTTTATTAGTAAACAATGCCTCTAGTTCTACCAGTCCCTTAGGAATCAGGTTAGATCTAGGTTGCAAAACCTCATCTCCCAGTATACACTCCTTACCATCAATGAATTTGAGAATATTATTGCAATCTATATGTTGATCCTCATAATGGTCAAGGCACTGAAGAAATATAAGGATATCTTGGTCATTCTCAAACACTTTCTAGTTGTAAATGTTGTCTGGGATAACCGGTCTTCCTTTGACTTCCACAATTGACACCCCTTTAATGGTCATTTCATCAGTTTTCAAGGCAACATTAGCCATGAAATCTGTCATTATGTTTCTAGACCTTTCTATCTAGTTTATATTAAAGGAATCAAATAATTGTATTTGATCCCAAATAGCATGTCTATACATTTTCAATCTATCATTCTTTACAGCATATTTCGATCTCACCTAGACTACTACTAACTCTGAGTCACCATAGACTTTTAAACATTTTATACCATGTTTAGTAGCAATTTGTAGCCCTAGAAACAAAGCTTCATACTCTATTGTATTTTTTTACATTAAAAAGATAGGAGAAAAGAATAGTTAAAAGTGGTACCTGATGGAGAGATCAATAGAACTCCCACTCCTGAACATCTGTCATAAACCATCATTTTGTAAAGGTAACTCCTTCACCAAAGGATCAATATTTTCACACTAGTGATCACTCCTTTTGATTCTGAAATTGTCCATGTCAATCTCAAAACAATAATTAATATATACATCCTCAAGTAATTCTATCATGTGAGATGTTCTTCCCTCTCTAGATATCTTTACATTATTTCCAGCTTTATTGAAATTGGCATAAGACAAATCACATTGTGTACTACCAACCATTGAAGCACTCCATTTTATAGATAATAACATGTCATAGTGTGGTGTTATGTCAACCACTAGTAGACTCATAGTTAACATTGTATCTGGACACATGGATAATTTGTAGGCTAGGGCTTCAATAGTCCCAACAGTAGGAATTTCTCTAGAGTCCATTTCTTGGCATCTCCCATCAGGAGTGTCTACATGTAAACCCATGGATCTCATAATCTCTACAGGCATTATTGTCTTTGATACTCTTGAATCTATCATACAGTTTTTTCAGCATCTTTCCATTTATAACCAAAGTTAAGAAAAAGGGGTCAAAAACCCTTGCAGAAGTGTTTGTATTTAAATCGATCTGAGGGATCTCAAATATCATCCCTTCAGGCTTTGTCCCCTTGTTGTTGGTCTTCTTCTCAATATGCTCTATTTTATGAGGTTTTATCAGTAACACATTGTTCAAAACTAATAGGACTTTATCTTTAGGTTCTTTTATTCTAGTCATCTCAAGGAATGGGACCTTCACAGTCATCTGAGATAAGAACTGTCCCATATCTACTAGACTATACTTTACACCAGTGGTTCTAGGATTTTCTACAACAATATTATTTTCTTCTATTTGAATATTCATGGCAGGTTCTTCCCTCCTAGATTTTTTATTTTCCACTTTAGGAGAAGAAGAACCTGCCTCTGGCTCTTTAGCCTTTTCCATATGTGCATCTTTTTGCACAGTAGCTTTTTTTACTATCTTGAACTTAGGTCTATTTTCATTTTCCCCATGCCCATCCCTTTTAGGTATATATTTGGCATATGTTTTGTTTTCTTTTATAAAGATTCTTGACGGTTGACTACCGACATTACCCACCACTCTATTTCTCAGGTGATGGTTGATTCTATCTTTGTTCACTAAGTCAGCAGTGATTCTAGATTTTTGCTCATTACAAGCTTTTCTCACTATTGGAGATTCTTGACTATTTTGGGCATAACACCTTATATGGTCATTCCTTTCTTCTTCCTCACTATCTGACAAGGCTTGCTAGTGGTGAACTTGAACATTTCCTTCCAAATCATTTATGTCATGATTCTCCATTTCTTCATCAGAATCCATATCATGACAAGAATATGCATTATTCATATTATAATCACATGTATCATCTTCTTCCTTATCTTGCTCCTTATTTGATTTTAAATCCAAAGAAACAACACAAAAGGTAGGATTGTGTGGTGCCTCACAAGCCTCACACTAGAAGTCATCATTTCACATATGAATAAATTTTTTATGTAAAGTATCAGGGGTCCTATTCTCAGTTTTCTCTTTTCTAGGTGGAGCAATAGGTTTACCATCCTTAAATTGGGTACCATTGGGGTAATTTTGCATCCTATTTTGTGCATTGTATTTATTATTATAGGATGGCTTATTATTTTGTGGAGCCATATACTCTTTGTATTCATGTTCCTTTTGATTTCTTCTATTAAAGTGTGCATCCTCTCTTTTACCCAATTTCCCTGATATCCTTATGATCATTTCTATGTTCATAGCTATTTTATAGGTTTCTATTAAATTCCTAGTATTTTTATCCCTTAATGCATGGCCCATTTTTTAATCAAAGGCATTAAGATAAGTAGCTAGACATACCTTCTAATCCAGCTTCATCTTTTGGAATAGCTCACTGAAATCTTGTATTGAACTCTATTACTTCTTCATTTGAGTTCTCTCTTATGTTGTTAAACTCATCAAGAAGAAACCCTTCATTAGTCTTGTCACCATACTAATCCTTGAAAAGGTCAATCAGTTCATCCATCATTCCTATAGAACCATGAGATAAGCTCCTAGACCATTCCCTAGCATCTTCTACTAGAGATTGCACAAATAGCTTCATAAGAACATTTTCATGATTGATATTCAAATCATCTATAGCATCAAAGAATTTTCTTAAATGTTCTTTACAGGTGACAACATTATTACCTACAAATTTTGGAAGCTTCTCTCCCATATCCTTTGGTATCACATTAGGATAACTAGGAATTCAAAAGAAAGAAAATTGTTTATACCTTTTTGCAGGAAGAGGCCTCCTTTAAAATCTATCATTCTCCATGGGAGTAGAAAATTTACTATGGTCTTTGAAAGAAGAAGCCTTATTTTTTTATGTTGTAGGGTGCTCTGTATCAGCAAATGAAATTGTAGTTTACTAGAAGAAATCAATTTTAATTTTCATTTCAATGGTAGCAACTTCTGATTCAGCCTTTTCTAACATCTTATCCATAGTTTCTTTCTCTTTTCTATGTTTTTCAAGGTCAATGTGTAATTTGGACATTTTCTCTATCAAGTTCTTTTGAGTTATAGGCCTCTCAACTTCTATTTATGCAAATTTACCATTTCCTTTATGTTTGAAGTCTTGAGAACCTAACTTTTGGTGGGTATTAGGAATATCTTGGTCTCTACGAGACCTCTCCATATTTCTTGCAGCTTGATGTCTTAAGTTTCTTTTCCTATTTTTTTCAACATATTTCTTCTCATGTTTCTTCTTTTTATGCTCTTTTCCCCTTTTCATCTATTGAATAAGGGCACGATGCTTCATGAGGATTATTTCTTCCTCTGAAATCTTATCAGAAAGACCTTGTTTAGAATCTGAACTAATTGTATATGTTCCTTCTCTCTCACTAGAAGTGTTGGTGATTGCATATGTGTCTAGTCCAAGATTTGGGGCTTGGGCTTCTTCATATTTTGAGGCACTCTCTTCTTGACTAGACATGTTATTATTTTTTCTTCTAGTGCTATTCTCTTCACTTCTTGGAGGGGAATCATTGATACCTGCTTGATTTTTATTTTTCCTCCAAGATATCCTAGTTTTTGAAGTAGTGGGGATCCCACTATCCAAATTAGCTTCTGGATTATTCTCCATTCTAGACCTAGTATTCATATTGAAAATATATCTCTTGATTCTTCAACTGATCATAGAGATTTCACTTTTTAGAGTCACAAAAAAAACTTTGGAATACTAAATACTAATAGAATGACTTAGGAAACTTTTAACTATAAACTTGATTTATCTTTTAAAATACTGGAGATTCCTTACAAGCTTCTTTCTAAGTTTTACACAAGACGTCCCTAGCAGAGTCACCATTTTTCTAGGGCAACTTAGATGGGAAAACTCAACAGTAGTGAAATATTTAAACTTTAGAACACCAGCGATTTCTAAATACTTTAACAAGACTTTACAATCTCTATCCCTAGCGGAGTCACCATTTTGTTAGCTCTTTTTCTTGCAGAAATTTTTTTAATATAACGTTATAGTTGTATACTTGAATGCAGACTCATCTTTCATACAAATGAAAGGCTAATTGATGAGGCTATTAGATAACATCTAGAGAAACTATTACCTCCTCCTTCTTTTTTGAGATCCACTAGCTTGGGTAGGTATTACCTATGTATGATTACTAAATAATAGTAACTTTTAAGTGGATTATCTTCTTACTAAAATTATGAAATGTCTTTTTAATGGATCAAGAAGTAAATGAATGTACAAAACACTATGAATATCCTTATATAGAGCTTAATGATCCACACTATTATCTTGACAACATCAATTAGTAATGTAATAAGGATTCTCATCCTTCTTCTTTTTTAGTTCTTATGAACCCTTGGAACGATAACCTAATTTGATTCCCTCTTAAAGAAATCAATAAACTAAATTGTATTCCTCTAAAACACAATTAATTGAATGGAATGTATATTGAAATGTGAATGATTTTATGATTAAAATACAAGATTGACAATGATCAATCACTTAGCTAACTATAAACCAGTGCCTTAACCTTAGGTTATGAGTCAATATCAGGTATAACTCCACAATAAGGTGATTAACAAAACATATGCAAACAAAGATAAAATTCCTTACAGATTATCCTCTCTCTACAACTATATCATCAGATCCTTAAACTATTGCTAAGCTCTTTACGTTCACTTGAAATAATTAATCCTTCCTTGAACGAGCTTACAAATGATTGCACAATCACCTTGTGATCAGTATGCTTAAATTCCTTACAAGGAAACATAAAAGAGCAATAACAGTAATAAAAAGAGACAATCCAAGATACAAAAAAGAGATTGCAAATATTTGTATTAATTTCTTAAATCTTCAATTACATATAGATAGACAAAAAATACAAAGGCTCAGACAAATTTTAGTAGTCTGTCTTGTAATATATTTCATTGATTTTCAAGTTCCTAATTCCAACCTCCTACAATATGATAGAAAAGAACTATATATAGGCCTAAACCAAATTGGAATCCTTAAGATAAGGATGTTAAAAGCTTTGGATGGTTTAGAAAACCTAACCCTAAAAACCTAGAAAAGACAAAAGATAGGAAAACACCAAGCGGTGGAAAGACAATACTAAAGAATAAAATCCAAGCTTTTTTTGTCTTCATTTGGCTGCCGCCACCTTGGTCTGTATATGTTCAGGATAGCATCTGATAATTAAAATAAGATCTAGTTACCACCAATACATGCTAACTTACATGCATCTCTTTCAGATCTCTAACCTTCATGTGCTCATAGAATAGGTGACATGTGTCCTCTTTATTGTTCATCCATGACATCCAAGTCAACTGTGACAAGCTTCTTTTTCCTGGGTTTTGTCAGAATTTCCCATGTTGTCACATCTTCCTATTTATGCCACTCAAAACTCATAATATTCTCAAGTTGGGCCTTCTGCCTTTCTCATCTAGCATCTATTATGCTCTATACATCTAAGATGAATTTATTGCAATTTGTCTATGCCTTTATTGCCTCATCCAGAATCTTTTTGTATCTCTCCGTGTCTAACTCCCCCTGATCATATATGTATATATCTTTTTTGGGTAACACATTGTCAAATTTTGCACCCCAAAGCCCTAGTGGATTGATTTGATTGTCCTCAGTTTTGATGGGAGGTACAAATCTATTGTAACCTACCCCAAACATATTCATCCTAGCCTCAATCTGATTTTCTTTTCCTTTAAATAAGAAAATGGTGGCTCCAATTTTCTCTATTTTTGTGCCAACAAGAGATACTATCTCTAGAAAATCTAACCTTAGTGGTTGCACAGATGCCAACCTCTCAAAAAGTGTTGTCCTTCCAGACCAAGTAGCATAATATGGATTCAGAATTAATAATAAATCTATTGACTTATATTTATAGGCTCCATAGACCACATCAATTTTTTCTTTAATGTTGTCTATTCTATGTTGTAAAATTGAAGTAAAGGCTCCCAAAATAACACTATTGTGACGTATTACCCTTGGTCTATTTCATCAACTACCTCCCCTATTTCTTCTATCTAGATTTTTGTATCTTGTCCCTCTTTAGGCTCAGCAGGAGCAGGCTCTTTCACATCTAGTAATTGTTGAGTAAGCTAATCTATGATCTTCTATTGTGTCTTGATTTTTATGAGTCGCAACTCTTTGTATTTAATAATTCCACTAGTATCACTAGTGATTTTCTATGTTTTTTTTGACATCTAGGCTTCTTTTGCCTCAGTGAGTTGGGAAAAGTGACTTAACACTTGGGATATTTCCAAATCCCCTATATTCTGGACTAACCAGATTGTTTTGTTACCTTACATCTTCTCCTGGATGTTCAAGAGGGGTGGCTTTTGATCTTTGGGAGCCAAGCTCCACATTGCAAGTGCCTGGGAGTTAGGGTTATATGCAAACCCTCTTATCATATCCCCAACCTATGTCTTTGATGACAATTTGATATCAGGTTGTTTCCTAATTTGATCAATTATAAAGGCTGAGGAGAGATCCTAACCTTCCACTAATAGCATCCCAGTGGCCTTAACCAATTGCCTAGCTTATTATTTTGTTATTTTCTCAAATTTAGGATCATAGTCCTATAGTGCTTATAGAACCTCTTGGATTACTAGATCACCCCCTACTAGTTGCAATTATGTACTTACTTGTTGTTGCTTGTTCCAAATGAGGAAATCTTTAAATTCCTTTGTCTTAATAAAGTTTTCATCTTTAAGGAATTCATCCTGATGTATAAACCTCTCATGTGAACAAGTTCTTAGAGGTAACTCTTCCTCTTCTTCTACATTCTTTTGTAATTTATTTCCTACCATGATCTATTTTCTTAGTTGGTGATCATAGGGCCTGTTTCCAATTATTAGGGCAGAAATTATTTCTAACTTTTTCTCCTTCTTCTGAGAAGGTTCCCCTATTTCCACTCTTTGATTATTTTGTGGGGGTTTATTTGTCACATCCTTCTCAGGGACCTCTGTTAGGTCTATGATATTTTCTCCTTCAGTTGCCTATTCTTCTTCAACTACTTGATAGTCTTGATGGGTAATGGGTGAGTGATATCCTTCATTACTTTCAACATATTCTGAATTAGAGTGCTCTACTTGATCTTTCTCATGAACTATTAGTTCATCCTCAAATTGATTTCACAGGAGATTAAGGGAGTTAATCATGGCCTCTAGCCTCTTCAAATAGGGCATATCAAGGAAGAACCCCCCAAATTTTAGACCTTTTCTCTTCACTTGCCTCTCCAAATCCATAAGTTCATTAAAATTTGATGCTCTTTTGTCAACCTCCTCATCCTCCAAAATATTCTTTATTATATCTTCTTCCATGCATTGTTCATGGTCTTTGGTGTAGGGGATGGTTGGAGTCAGCAACTTTTTGGCACTAAGAATAAAGCCTTCTATATCAACACATCTGTGTAAGGCCATATTCATCCTATAATAACTTAACCAATTATTTACAAGGTCCAATACCCCTTTTCCAATAGTAAAATTGTAAATTCTGAACTGTCTATGGGTAAATGTACCCTTCCTATGTGGTGCTAGATGCTCTTTATCTGTCAAAATGAGCTGACTTATGAATTCCATTGCAGCTATTCTCAGTGACACAGTAAATGGTAATACATGTGGAGGGTGGGACCAACCATATACCCTCATTATTGTGAAGTTCTTCTCATAGTAAAAGTCTCCCCAGTTATGGTCTCCTAGCCATTTGTCTAGATACTGACATGACATCAATTGTTGTATCACTTTTACTGGAAGCCTAGTCTTGTTGACACCTAGGAATTGAAGAAATGGATATACTATCCAATTTTTGAAATCACAAAACTCTTTCTCCCTAGAGGTATAGTTCCATACCCACAACCAAAATTGAACAGGGTTAGGCTAGTTGTGATGAAATTTATGTGGCCTAAGATATTGACAATTCATGAGTGAGGAGTTATAGTATAGGATAAAATGCATAAGAACTAGAAAATGCATAAAATTAGGGTGATCCTTTTTACTTTGTATATCTATGAACCCCTGGTGTATCTGGTTTATTATGTACTGAATATAGTCATAGTTGGAGGTATTATGGAGGCTTTGCATATCTAGTACTATCATCAAAATATCTAATGTAATCCTATCTGCCCCTGCATCCTTTCCAAGAACTTTGCAAAGTGCATATGATATGTACTTCATATATAAGTTTAGGTCCTTGAAGAAATATGGGATTTCTCCTGGCATGGGTGCTATATAGTTCTTCATCTTCTCTAAAACATGGTGTTCCTTGATCAACTTGGCTACAATGCTAGACTCTCTAGTATATATCTATTCTCTAGGCTCTTCAAGTTTATTTCTATGGTCATAGGATAGTATACATTGAAAGCCTTCATGAAAGTGTTCCTATCTAGGGTAAGCAGGGCTTTTCCATCATCCCTCTTAATCATTTTGGTTAGGGTATCATACCCATTGGTCATCTCTAAGAAAAAATTGACATCTACAAAGATGTCATGAACGACTAACCTAGCCAACCCACAGGTCCAAGTGTTTGAAATTGGCATAGGTGTTAATCCCTAAGTTTTGTTGATGATTAGTGACATACACTTAGTCATTTACTTAGGATGTTCTAGTTGGTTATCACCCTAGCTGAGATAAAACTATTCAAGGTCGAGCAACATTGTCGAGCAGTAATACAGGTTACTGACTTACATCATGCCTAGCCAAGTAGAATACTTAACTGTTGAGCAACAGAGATGTTAAGTGCGGAGCAAAATAGTTTTTGCATACATGTTAGCATTGATCCAAACTTTGAGGTAAATTGTTTAGGCCAACTTGTATGAGCTTTCGGCCTACATATGTACGCATTTAAAATTTATCTACGAAGTTATTTATGCATTTAATTGTTTTATCCTATGCATGGCATGGATCCAATCAGAATATTGGAATGCCTTGGAAGCATAAATATTAGATCTTGATTGTTGATGTAGATCTCACCAACAGATTCAAAAAGACATATAAGATTGCTTTGACTAACCCTATTATTAAGTAGAGGGAGATACACAAAGAGAAAAGGGTTGTGTGTTCATGAGAGATGAACAGTGAGTTATTTTGAGAAGAAGCCTACATCAAGCATAATGATAGAGCAATGAATAGCAGAGTATTAAAGACATATCAGATTCTGAGATTACAAAAGGTATTGGAAAGAGAAGATTCATCATCAGCATCTGAGTGCATAATGAAGGATCACTACTTGAAACATTCTAACAGGTGTATCAGGTGAAATCTCTTAACAGAGTGGATCTAATAGACCCACTTTAAATCTCTTAGCTGAGTGCTTACTTTACTATAGGTTGAAATCCTTTCACAAGGTAGATTATAATGATCTTTAGTTCTTAAAAGAATAGACCTTTAACTAGGTAGATTGCATTTTGTAATAAAACTCTGGTAGCCCTAAAAGGCACACTTTATTTCTGCAGTAGTGAAGATTTTGTGGGTGTCATCCCCACCCCATTTTTACCTATTTGGGTTTCTAGGTTACCAAAATTCTATTTTATGGGTTATATGTTTCATGTTGTGCATAATATCTGATGTTAGGTTGAATTCATATATCTATGAATGTGGATCAATTTTTTTGAAGTAATTAAGTTTGAAGATCTGATTCACCCCCCCCCCCTCTCACTATCTTACTTTCCCAATATTGTACTTTCAACAATTGGTATCAGAGCATAGTTCTCCTATAAAATATTTTAATCAGCTTGTGAGTATAGATCTTGAAATGGAGGTTTACAAGTTGGGTAAAGTCATTGAGAATTAGAAGATTGAGATTCAGCTAGAATTACATCAGCTTGAGATAGCAAGACAGGAATTGAAGAAATCATTGACAACTAGGAGATATTTGGCAAAACAAATGAATGATTCTCATTATCAGGAAGATGAAACTACAAATCTATTTTAGAATGGAGATTCTACTGAGAGCGATGCAAAAAATGTAGATCTACTGGAACAATGTACTATGTGAAGAAGTCAGGAACTTGAAAAGAGAACAAGAAATGTAGACAATAAGACTATGTGAAGTAGTGGAACAAAAGAATAAAGTTGAAGATGAAAAAGCTATGGCAGAAGAAGATAAAAAAGTGATAATTGTTAGACTTGATGAAAAGACACGTGATGTGAAAATGATGACAATCAATGAGGTTGACATGTAAAATCAACTATTACATGCAAATCAGGAGATTAGTAGGAAAGATATGGAAATGATGAATTTGAGATTAGGGAACAATCAATTGAAAGATTATTTGAGATCTAAAAAGGAACTAAATGAAAGTTTGAATAAACCTAATGAAGCTTTGACTCACTTTGAGAATCTAATGGAAGCATCAAGAAGACCAAATGATTCTTCTGGATTAGGTCACATTAAACCAAAGACATCTACCAAGAAAGGAGAATCATCTAAGAATGGGGAAAGGAGGAATGCAAAAACAAAGAACAACAAACTTTTTTTCCACCACTATGGAATATTAGGTCATATAACAAACATTTGCTGAAGCAAGAAACATAAGTTCAATCCTAAACCTAAGTTCAATGCTTACTGTTTTAATTGCAAGAAGTTTGGACATAAAGCACATGACTGTTGGGCTGAAGAAAGTGATGCACCTCCCAAACCAAGATTCAATGGTTATTGTTACAAGTGTCAAAAATATGGTCATAAAGAAAAAGATTGTAGATCCAATGCTAAACAACAATGGAAATCTAAGACACAAACAAAAGCACCTAAGAAAGGCAACAGTGACAATTGGGATTATGTTGGTTGTATTTCATGTTTTTGCTAAAATGCCTGGTTCCTTGTCTTGCTCTCTGACAATTTTCAGGTGCTCATGCTTATTCCTTGCCAAATTGTCAAAACCCTGTTAAAACCCTAAGGCCAAATGATAAACGATGTATTTTTAAAAAAACCCTTAGCCATGCCTTTATATTTCCTCGTTACCTTTTTCAGTCACTAAAGGCATGTGCTATATAAAAGGTTAAGTCAGGTCGCTTGATCGCATGACCCAGAATGAATATGCCAAAACATCTCCCGACTTTGCTTTTTCCTTGTGTCACATTGTCTCGATAAAAAATAGAATATTCCATCTATGTATCGAGACTTAGCGATCTTTCTTTGGTCGGGTTGTCGCTTGATAATCATGTTATAAGCTTTAAAATGAACGGGACCCACCCTCAGTCGGGTGATCGCAAGAAGAGTCAACA
>MU223267.1:0-40063 GCA_018584345.1 Thuja plicata
GTGCCTTGATGGATATGTATGCAAAATGTGGAAGCATTTAGAAGGCTTAGAAACTGATTCACAATACACCTCAATGAGATGTCATCTCATGGACTTCAATGATTGTAGGATTTACACAAAATGGGTTTTTTGAACAAACCCTAGAGACTTTTAAGAAAATACGATTAGTAGGTGTAAGGCCAAATTCCACAACCTTTATCAACATCCTCCCGCCCTATGCCCAAATGGGAGCTTTGGAACAAGGTATAGGAATTCATTAAACCATCATAGAAGGCGGATATTCGATAGACTTTATAGTCGTGAATGCCCTAATAGACATGTATGCTAAATACATATTAAGTAATTAGCCTAGGGCATCAATCCTCCATGCGCGGATGAACAGTTATAGGCTTGGGGTTTTGGAACTTGTGTTTCCCAAGGCGGCGTTCACATCCATCGGTGGGAAAGTAGGATACCCCACATTTTATGAAACCAGTGTTCAAAGCCATAATTTTAAACTGTGATTACTAAAACCAGGAACCTTTAAAATAAATTAAAACACTCCTATTCTATTGTTGTTTCAATCTTCATTCAACACATCACAAACAGTGAGATCTCAAAGACCATACCAATTTGCACAATGACTAAAGATGGGAATCCTTTGCATGCTACAGTCATCCTTCACACGTTGCAACCTAGCTATAAAAATTTGCAGCCGCGTGGTAATAACGAAGTAGTAAAATGAATTTTATTTTTCTTTTTTTTACTTTTATGCACGTGTTGGTCAAAATTTTGACCAACACGAGCATAAAAGTAAAAAAAAAGAAAAGTTATCTTTTATAATGCGACCAAATAAAACAATTTTTCTAGTTGGTCACAAAGTTTGGTCAAAATTTGGGGTCAAATCTATTAGTGATACTAAAAAAATTAAAGGAAGGAAGCTTTATGACACAAATAAATAGAACTAACTAATCAAAGCCTTCAGAAAATGTAGGAATTTCATCCTGCTACAAAGATGATGCCGACAGAGGCTGAAAATGGTCAAATTTTAAAATTCTAAAACTGACCCAGTTCGGGAAATCAAATTTCCTATCTCTAGAAAAAATCTTAGCTTTTCACAATGTGTTTTGGATTTTCGACCAAAGCCAAATTCGAAAGTTAGGTAGTTATTTTTTAGTTAGTTTAGTGTTTTTTCAAAATATTTTATAATAAGGGTTGTGTCTTTTCACCTTAAGGAGGTGTGAAAACCACTCAAACACACATATATATACATAATTTAAAATGTAAAGACAACACAATATAATAGAATATAATTTCATATATTTGGATATTTTTTAATCAACATGTATAACATGGACCTGGATGTACTATTTTTTAAAAATCAATAAAGATAAGTCCTTTTTCTTTCACATGTGTAATAGTTTCATTATCATTTTACAATTAGTCCCTCAGATAAACCAATAGAACTTCTTCAAAGTGATAGTTTGATGTGCATGCTTCCTGATTTGATTCATAGTCTATTTTCAATTGGTTTTCTCATTTTGCATGGTTAAATTCTATTGATTGAGGCCTCGGTCAATTGGGTTGTCATCTGAGAAGTATTACCTTTTTGAAATATATCTTAATTTGTTTTAGGTTTCATGTACATTCCATAACACCTTTGAAGTGATAAGTTTTCTTGTAAAACTGTCTCTAAGGTTGAACATAAGATTGGAATGATCTTGACTCTATTGCCCGTGATAGAATAAGGCATTGGTCTAATCATTATTTGGATTATAGTTTTCAATTCATTGTTATAGTTTTGTGATATCTTATCTATATTTTTATTTCAATTTACATACATATTTACTAAACATTCTTTCAATTACTCAAAGTATTTCAGTTTACAGTTTATGATATATTGCTTATAATTTGATTTATTCAGCCTACTTGCCATACTTTGAGAGAAGAAGTTTGAGTTCCATACACAAGTTATCTACTCTAAAAAGCTTGTTCAGGTGAAGGTTCACCATCCTTGGTCCTGCAGAGCCAGAAGTGTAGGGGAAGAGGATCATAATCGATCATTCCCGTTAGTTGGCCAAAAACAATTGGTTTTCTAAACATTGGATTGGCAAGTCCATAGGAAATCCAATTCAGCATTTTTGGGCACCAACATATTCTTGACCCAAGAATAGAAGAGGTAAACCAAGCTAGGCCTAGATAGGAACTAGCTAGGGAGAATAGATTTAACTCTAAATCTAGCCAATCTCAAGAGTTTATCGATCATATAAGTTCCTAAAATTGGTAATGGAATGGTAGATAGTAATGATATACATGAAAAATTGAAAGATCAATGATAACACAACAATGACTTAATTTGATATTGCACACTTCACAAGAACATCTCTCATGATTTAAAAGAAAAATACTCAGATTTTTCCTTGATTAATTATATGAAATCTTAATACAAGACTCTGATTTAATCATGAACTAAAAATTCAATTCAAAGAAACATTCAAAATAACTAAAAGATAAATGCAATGGAACAGTTAAAACATTGTCATTCAAACATAAATAGTTTTGACTCAGCAAAATGAAGTTCCTTATGCCAAAATTTAGCCGACCTATCTATTGATTTTCAAAATAATACATATATATTTTAGAGCTTGACCATTACAAAAGTGTAACCAAAAATGGTTTAACCTCTCTAAACAAAAATGATAAATGATAAGAGAACATTTATCGATTACAAATTCTATCAAAATTTAGTATATGGGAGAAACATATTTATGTCTTTTTTTTCTTCCCCTTCTCTAAATTTGCCTTATCTAAACTCACCTTATAGGCGGTAACAATTGTGATGATTGGAATAAGCTCCTCATACCTATTAATATGGACATTAGTATACCTAATGAGCCACCGGGAATGATCTTTGGCCATAGTATTAACCGCATTTACCCGATCTGGCAATTCCTCCATAGCTTTATATATGCACCTACTCAGCTATTGGAGATTTGGTACTTTGTCCAGGTTGGAGGAAGACTATTATGCTAGCTTATCTACAAAATCAGAGAAAGATTTCAGCATATTAATCACTCTGATTAGTTCTTTCCCTTGACCACTTGTCTGTAGTTCGTCTCCAAGTATTCAACTTTCTCCGGAATATGAAGGCAGTTCTGAATAGAATCTCGTTCAATAGAGAGAAAGACTATACCATTTGGAAGAAGAATATTCTTAGTATCTAGATTATAATGGGCTATGCATCTCAGATGAACTCTTGGGCCTGAACTGCAACAGGAAAGCTAGCGGCTTCAACTAACCCACTTTCCTTCAAATTTTCTGTAATGGGATGTATTCTTTCTGCATTCAACCTATCATGAAAGCTCTGCATGTCGAAGAACCTCAAAGAATTATTCATGATTTTGTGCCATTCAAAGGTGATACCATTAAACCCGTCAAATCCCATGAATCTGGTGGCCATGTTTAGCTTAACTTGAATCGGGAAACAAAAGTTTACCTCAGTAATATGAAAGTAAGAAGTGTTTAAAATCAGATATTAATTCAGGCAAATTAACAAACAGATGGTAAATTTTTTACCGCACTTCTCCAATTTTATAAACTTTGACTTCTTACCATTAATTGCCTACTTCTCGTGCCACATGGATGAAAAAAACTTAATCAATGTGAAAATGTTTTTTATGAAGCAAAAAAATTTATTTGAATTTATTACTACACCTTTACGGGCCATTAGAAAGTGTCTTTTCACTTATGGTGAGTGTAACGGTAACTTTTCAGGAGCAACGAAAAATAACTTTTATGCTTATCCTTTGGCAGAGAAATGCTTTTTGAGTACTCTTTACTCTGAAATCTGCCAAGGAGAATTTTAGTCTTTTTACAATGCTACAGTGACATGTGGCAGGTTTATTATCTTTCTTTTATACCTTAGGTCACATATGAGATTGAATTTCCTTTAAAGACCTTGTGCATAATGATTTGGTGGAAAATGCACTGGCAAGTTAAAACCTGCCTTTTGGTGTAATGGAGAAGCTATTTTCCACTTTTCCACCAATAAGCCCTTACTTTAAATTTTTCAATGAATATAAGAGTCAAATAGTTTCAATTGCCTTTGTAAAAGGTTTATCCACATCTTTCAAGAGTATCCATGACTTGTCACTTCACTTATGTGATTTAGTATAAAATTACCTTCGAGAGTCAAAGCCTGCCGAGGAGAAGATAATTTCTGATTTTCTGCCAGGGAGAATTTTTACTTCAAATCCTTCATCCTTTGATCATTTCTTTCACCTGTAGAGAATCTCCTTGAGTGTAACAGTTGTTTTGACTTCAAAATCTATCCTTATCTTCCACCAACCTGTTGATATTCTTTAACTTTTCATCTGCAAAACACGTACTCTATAGGTGAAAATCTGCCGAAGAGAAGGCCAAAAATCAATTTCTGACAAGGAGAAGCCCAAAACTGATTTTCTGCCAATGAGAAAAAATGAGGTATCAAGGCTAAACATTTCAAACTCATATAAAAATAATGTTATAGATATTAGAAACATGACCTTTATTAGATTTGGGAGCTTAACCTACCCAATATATAACATGAATTTGACAAAAATCCCCCAACTTACAAGAAGAGAAGTCAATTTAGGAAAAATTGATAAAGGGCTCGTAGCCTAAGGGGAAATCTAGACTTAGACTCAAATTTGCATAGTGATTTTAAGATCGCTACTATCATACAAAACATCCATTTTTGTCTTAAAAACTGGAGAACAAAAATGGGGCAACAACTGGCTCTGTCTAGGGACTTAGATGTCCAAGCAAGGAACTCAAGTCTCTGGTTTCGCAAAGCTCATAAGAAAAGGTGGCTACACAACAAAACTAAAGAAAACCATGGAAAGGAATATGAAGAAAGGAAACCTATCTAAGGAAAACATAAGAAAGAACTAAACAAAACTATATACAATATAGGGGCTACCTATTTTTTATTCAGATCTGGTACAACTT
Organism: Thuja plicata; assembly: GCA_018584345.1. Lineage (NCBI taxonomy): Eukaryota > Viridiplantae > Streptophyta > Pinopsida > Cupressales > Cupressaceae > Thuja > Thuja plicata. The sequence continues at coordinate 4,969 of MU223267.1, forward strand.
CAAGTCTTGACCATTGTATGTCAGGGGTAGTGCCTCACCATCTGGATAACTCAACTTGAAAGAATTCATCTTGAGTTCCTGATGAATCTTGAAGGGTCCTTTCCACAACGTATCAAATTTTCCATGCATGCCCTTAGGCACTCTGTGTTTGTCCCATAGTAGCACCATGTCTCCCTCCATAAATTTATAGGGTCTTCTTTTCTTATCAAACAAATTATTCACACGTATTTGATGTTGTGTGATGTGATCAACCATTTCCTCCCTTTCTTCTTCAATCTTTTTTAAGTACAAGATTCTCTTTTCTAAACCATCTTTATATATACCATCTTCTACTAATGTTCTCAACTTGCAAGTAGCCAGCTCCAAAGGTAGTGGGAGAATAGCTTCAACCCCATAGACAAGTTCAAAGGGGGAAATGCCAATAGCTCTTTTGGGACCCTATGAGCCCAGAGTGCCTCATGGATTTTCTTGTGCTAGGTTCTTTGGTTATCTGTTATGATTTTCTTCACTATATTCACTAATTTCTTATTACTGGACTTAGCTTGACCATTTCCTTGTGGTAAATAATCGGATGAGTGGCTGATTGAAATTCTATACTAAAAAAAAAATTCAGTAATTTCCAAAGAAAAAAATATGTAGCATTATCCATTACTAACTTGACAGGAATGCCAAACCTTACCATGATGTTTTCTTTAATAAACTCACATACCACTTCAGAGTAGTCTTTTTAGTTGCTTTCACCTCCACCCACTTGGTAAAGTAGTCTATCGCAGTGATTATATAAGTTGGCATGCACTGGATGCGGGATTTGTAGGGCCAATAAAGCCAAGACCCCACTACTGAAAAGGATTTTCAGTTATCACTGGTCTAAGGGGAAGTGCTGCTAGCTGTGGCTTTCCAGTAAAAATTTTACACTTCTCACATTTTGACACCTAGTGATATGCATCTCTGAACATCCCCAATCAATAATAACACTACCTTAATATCTTAAACACAGTAATCGATGAAGAAAAATGTCCCCCACAAGCTTCATCGTGAAACACTTTCAATAGTTTCTCTTGTTTTTGTTTGTCAACACACATGAGGAAAGTCCCATCTATTGACCTCTTATATAATATGTCTTCCCAGATAAAATATTTTGAAGCCTTCAACTTCAGATCTCTTCTTTTCTTCATAGTCAATCCTTCAGGGCATTCACCATACATCAGAAAATATACAATATTTTCAAACCAAGGGTCTTGCATACTCACCGCTAAGACCAATTGTTTTGCTTCAGGAGTTTCATCCACTTGGGTTTCTGCCATTGCTTTGCATAGTGCATTTCCTCTCACCAACTTGGTGGGTTTGATCTCTATATCATATTCCTATGTTTTAGCCACCCATGCTCCCCTAATATTACATCCAACATTTGGTTGAGTCAATATGCTTTTTATTGCAATATCAGGCACATAAACAAAGGAGTTAGAGTGCAAAATATAGAATTTGAAATTTTTTAAAGCCCTTACCACAGAGAAGGCATGTTTCTCAATCTGAGAATATTTTAACTCATGATTTTTTAGTGGCGTGCTCATAAAATCAATAGGATCTTGAACTCCTTCCTTGTTTTCTTGGATGAGAATAGTTGATAAGGTATGTTCAGAGGAGTGACAATAGATTATGAAATCCTTCGTGTAATCTGGATGGCATAAAACTGGGGCATTGGCTATGGCATTCTTAATATTGTTGAAAGCTTGCTTTCCAAGGTCATTCCACTTAAAATTCAAATTCCCTTTCATTATATCTACTATGCATTTGGTAATTTCTGATAAATATAGGACAAACCTCCTGAGAAAATTCACCTGACTAAAAAATGATTTTACTCCAATCTTGTTTATAGGTAGGCTTAGTTGTTGGATTGCTCTGACCCGTTCTGGGTCAATTCTTATACCATCTTGGGAAACAATGTGACCTAGTAATTTCCCTTCAGTGACATAGAAGACTAAATTTTTGGGATTCAAAGGGATTCCGTGATCTCTACACCTTTGCAAAACTCTCCTCAAATCCTTTATGTGATCTAACCTTCTTTTAGAAAACACTGTAAGATCATCCAGATAATTACCAATTATTTTATCTTTCATATCACCAAAGGAAATATCCATACCTCTCTGAAAGGTGGCCCCAAAATTGATTAATCTAAACAACATCCTATGGTAAGAGAACGCTCCCCATGGAGTAGTGAAAGTCTTTTTGTGTTGATATTCTTTCTCCACCTCTATCTGATTATACCCTGAGAAACTGTCTAACATAGACATCATCTCAGCTCTAGCCACAGTTTGCAAAAGGTTGTCCATATTGGGAAGAGCGTAGTTATCCTTCAAGGAAGACTGGTCTAGGTTTTTGAAATCTACACAAATTCTTATTTCCCCATTTTTCTTTGTCACAGGCACTATGTTTTCTATCCAAGTGGAATGATGGATAATATATATAATCTCAGCCTTAAGCATTTTAACAACTTCCCTGAATATAGAATCAACAATCTTGGGGTTGTAATTCCTTTGTTTTTACCTAAATGGAGAAACATCAGGTTTTAAAGGAATTTGATGTTTGAATTTCCCATCCATACAACTCTTTAAGTCTTCATAACTCCATGAGAAGACATCCTGGTATTCTAGGAAACATTTTCTAGCTTCTTCCCTCTCTTCCTTAGTACAATATTTCCCAATGTTGATCATCTTAGGGATTTTCTCACTTCCAATGTTAATTCCTTCATATTCACCAGTAGTAGGACCCCTCTCAGTCCTCTTCTTTTTAACAAAGGTATCCTGCCTATTGAAGAGTTTTTCAAGTGTGACCAGGTGAGGAGGGATTATATTACCTTACAATTGGATGATCCCTGACTTATAATTCTTCTGTTTGTCATGACAACTTCTTTTATGAATACTAGGATCATATTTATGAAAGTCTCCACCACTTTCCAAAAAGAGAAGAAGATTCCTCTCATCCTCAAACACCTTCCAATCTTCCACATTATTAGCTACAGACGGTCTATACACAACCTCTATTTGATACTTCTTATCTTTGAAATCTGGGTGAGGGAGGAGTAATGATGCTGATACAACTAAGGATTCTACCATAGAATTAAAGTCTCTTGGTATGGAATCAATAGAGAAGGAATCTAAGCCTTCAATTTCATCCCATACTCTGTTCATGTAATTTTTAAATCTATGGTTCTTCATATAGTATTGATTTTTAACTTGGTGCATGATTAACTCAACATCACCCCATGCTCTTAAGAATTTTACACCTTTTTCCTTCGCAGCAATAATTCCTAGCAGCAAGGCCTCATACTCAGATATATTATTGGTGTTCCCAAACTCCAATTTGTAAGCCATGGGATCACATTCCCCATCTGGTGATATTAGAACTACAAGTGCACTAGATCCTGATGATGCACAACTACCTTAAAATTTGAGAGTACAAATCTGGGGCTTCATTTCTTTAGAAGGGGACTAATTTTCCATCTTTCTAGGTTCAATTTTTTCATCATGATTATCCATAAACATCATGTAGTTTCCAAGTTCTAATTCCTGGTACAGAATTTGGGCTTTGGGATCATTAGATTTTAGTACTGTAAACTTTGCTTTCTCTTCAGGAACCAGCTTTATCTTTTTGTTACCTACTGGGATTAAAGCCTAAGACCACTCTAGCTTTATTTCACCTCCTAGATCCCTACAAAAGCTCCTTCTTAACAACAAACTGTAACTAGTAGGTATATCAAAAACCAAAATGGTTAATAACATTTTCTTCTTAGGGTGTGCTGCTAAATCTACTTTAGCATCTTTGATTTGCCCAATCAATGGGACCTATTTAGCATCCATGGAGTAGTATCTACCATGGGATTTAGTGAGAGTGAGACCTAAAGCCTTAGCTACAATTGATGGCATCACATTGTTTGAGGCACCGGAGTCTATTATACAATTAGTTAATTTACATCCATTAATAAACAATGATACATAGATAGGGTCAGGCTTTCGACCTGGGGAAGATGTGAAAATAGATGACTCTCCCTGCTCAAATAGACCTGCCAAAATAGACTCGCCTTCTATTGAAGTCATGACATTTTGGTTTAAATCTCGGGTCCCTCCTTTACAATAGTCCACTAACTTTTGCAACTCTACAGGGTTAGAATTAAGATATTCTATAGGAGAAATCTGAATTCTAGAATCTTTACAAAATTGAATAATGTCAAAATAAATTTGTTCCTTACCCGATTTCAAAAACTCTACTTCTTGGTTGACATCTTTAGAGAAAGAAGTAGACACTTTGTTAACTTTTGGTGGAGATGTGGAAATAGGGACTTTATCTTTCTGGCTCTAGTTTAATACTGTATAAGAGGTCCCATCTATGGTAGCATAACATGTCGTATCTTGTTTTGAATCTGATACGTACTCAAAAAATAAGTTTTTTGATTCACCATGTGAGCATGAATCCAGTTCAGCTCCAGATACTCCAGTATTCCATTCATCTATTTGATGCATCTTCCAGGCACAAGCTACATCGGGGAAACTTTCTCCATCATGATTTGTTGTTAGGTAAAAAGCACACATGTTTCCCCTTTTGGGAGGAGCTTCTATGCCTAACCTTTATTATGGAGCAGTCAATTATAATGTTTTTCCATCATTATTTCTTCCAGACCGGTCTTGAAAATTTTGTTGATAAGGATTATTAAATCTAGGAAGTTGTCTCTTGATGGTGATGAACTCATTGGACACTTTCTGGATCATCTCATTTGATGGTGTGGTATTGCTAGTACTGGCCCTAGTTTGTATCTCTTGTTTCCACTTCCCTACCGAGATCATGTGGTCTTCTAACTCTATAATAGTCCTCTATGTGAGATCCAAATTGGCTGGGTTTGTCCTTATTAAATCATAGCTGATATCGGGTGGCATAACACTTATGAAAAATGTTTTCAAATTACTTGTAGTAGGCTAGTTAGCTATTGGGATACGTTTAACAAGCTTGTTAAATTTAGCAATGAAATCCCTCATGCTAATAGAAGGCTCCTTTTTTATAGATTTCAACTGTGTCAACAAAGCATGCTCATCTTCAGCAGTTTTAAATCTTCTTTCGAAAGTCATTCTCATTGAAGCCCAATCTCTAATAGAAGAATTGGGCAAGTGATGAAACCAATCTACTGCACCCTCAACAAGGGTCTCAACAAATAACCTAAGTGCAACATCCTCTTCACGTACTGCTAAGATATTAATGGATGCAAAGAAAGAACCAATGTGCTCATCTGTAGATACTTTCCCATCTCCAGAGAATTTGGGAAAGCTCTTCCTTGACCTTGTGGGAAGTGAGTTATATGCTTCTAACTACACTAGACCAACTGCAATGGCCAAAGAGACTACTATAACTGTCTGAGGTAGATAAGGTGTTAGGGTTACATTAGGAGGAGTAACTACTCTATGCAAGGTTATCACTTGGCAGGTAGTAGAAAAAGGGGGTGATTTCTTGGGAGGTGAAGGAGGCCTGATTTTTCTCTTAGTGTCTATGTTCTTTCAACAAGGTACTGCAAGTAGAGAAAAATCAATCTCTACAAGTCTCTCAAAGACTGGATCTGTACCACCTTCTTTCTTTACACTTCTAAGAAATCTTTTAGACTCCAAGATTTCAAATAATTTTGCAGTCTAGCTTCACATTCATCTTGACATTGCACCCTTCTTAGATTTCTCCTTTGGATGAATCTTTCAAGTGCTTCTTCTCTTGTCTCTTCTTGTTCAAGCACTTGTCTAGCATTTCTATAATGCTTAGAGTTGCTTCTGTATCTCCAAGAAAAAGTATTCAGTGAGGAAATGAGATCCTCTTGATTATCTTGGAATCCAATGTTTGGCTGAAGCACAAGAATCATGTCTTCATGGGGAAGCACCATCCTTCCTCATGATATTTCTTCTAGAATAGAGACTATATCTTCCCCAGCAGAGTCACCAAAAATCTATTAGTAAATAGATTGTTCTTTTTATATTTTAACTCTTAAATGCCCAAATTTGTAAGAAACAATCAAATACAACAGTTGGAAAATGTAACTAAATAACTCATTTCCCTCTGAATTTATAGGTACAACTCCCTTAAGTGTTTGATTTTCAATGAATTTTATTCTTTCCTAATCTAATGGCAGTGTGTTCTTGACCCGAGAATACAAGAGGTAAACCAAGATAGGCCTAGACATGAACTAGCTCAGGTGAATAGATTTAATTCTAAATCTAGCCAATCTCAAGATTTTATCGATCATATAAGTTCCTAAAATTGGTAATGCAATGGTAGATACTAATGATATACATGCAAAAATGAAAGATCAATGATAACACAAAAATGACTTAATCTGATTCTGAACACTTCACAAGAACATCTCTCATGATTTAAAAGAAAAATTCTTAGATTTTTCCTTGATTAATTGTATTAAATCTTAATACAAGACTCTGATTTAATCATGAACTGAAAATTCAATACAAAGAAACGTTCAAAATAGAAGAAAGATAAATGCAATGGAACAGTTAAAACATTGGAATTCAAACATAAACATCTTTGACTCAGCAAAATGAAGTTCCTTATGCCAAAATTTAGCCGACCTTTCTATTGATTTTCAAAATAGTACATATAGATTTGAGAGCTTGACCGTTACAAAAGTGTAAAAAAAAATGGTTCAATCTCTCTAACCAAAAATGATAAATGATAAGAGAACATTTATTGATTACAAAGTCTATCAAAATTTAGTATATGGGAGAAACATATTTATGTCTTTATTTTCTTCCCCTTATCTAAATTTGCCTTATCTAAACTCACCTTATATGCAGTAACAAATTTGATGATTGGAATAAGCTCCTCATATCTGTTAATATGGACATTAGTATATCTGATGAGCCACCAGGAATGATCTTTGGCCATGATCTTAACCACATTTACCCGATCTGGCAATTCCTCCATAGCTTTATATATGCACCCACTCAGCTGTTGGGGATCTGGTACTTTGTCCAGGTGGGAGGAAGACTATTATGCTATCTTATCTACATAAATGGAGAAATATTTTTGCATATTAACCACTCTGATTAGTTCTTTCCCTTGACCACTTATCTATAGTTCATCTCTAAGTATTCAACTTGCTCCAAAATACGAAGGCAGTTTTGAAGAGAATCTCGGTCAATAGAGAGAAAGACTATATAATTTGGAAGAAGAATCTTCTTAGTATCTAGATTATAATGGGCTATGCATTCCTGGATGAGCTCTTGGGCTTGAACTGCAACAAGAAAGCTAGCAGCTTCAACTAACCCGCTTTCCTTCAAATTTTCTGTAATGGGGTGTATTCTTTCTGCATTCAACTTGTTGGGAAAGCTCTGCATGTCAAAGAACCTCAGAGAAGTATCCATGATTTTGTGCCATTTAGAGGTGATACCATTAAATCCATTGAATCCCATGAATTTGGTGGCCTTGTTTAGCTTAAGTTGAATCGGGAAACAAAAGTTTACCTCAGTAATATGAAAGAAAGAAGAGTTTAAAATCAGAGATTAATTCATGCAAATTAAAAAATAGATGGCAACTTTTTTACCACACTCCAATTTTATAAACTTTGACTTCTTACAGTTAATTGCCTACTTCCCATGCCACATGGATGAAAAAAAAACATAATCAATGTGAAAATGTTCGTTATGAAGCAAACGACTTTATTTGAATTTATTACTAAACCTTTACGGGCCATTAGAAAGTGTCTTTTCACTTATGGTGAGAGTAACAGTAACTTTTTGGGAGCAGCCAAAAATAACTTTTATGCTTCTCCTTTGGCGAAGAAATGTTTTTCGAGTACTCTTTACTCATAAATTTGCCAAGGATAATTTTAGTCTTTTTACAATGCTACAGTGACATGTGATAGCTTTATTATCTTTCTTTTATACCTTAGGTTGCATGTGAGATTGAATTTCCTTCAAAGACCATGTGCATAATTATTTGGTGGAAAACACACCCAGCATGTTAAAACCCACTTGTTGGAGTAATGGAGAAGCAATTTTCTATTTTTTTGCCAATAAGCCCTTACTTTAGATTTTTCATTGAATATAAGAGTCAAATGGTTTCAATTGCCTTTGTAAAAGGTTTATCCACATCTTTCAAGAGTATCCATGACCTGTCACTTCACTTATGTCATTTAGCACAAAATTACCTGCAAGAGTCAAAGCCCACTGAGGAGAAGATAATTTCTGATTTTCCACCAGGGAGAATTTTTACTTCAAATCCTTTATCCTTTGATCATTTCTTTTACCTGTAGAGAATCTCCTTGAGTGTAATAGTCATGTTGACTTCAAATCATCTATCCTTATCTTCCACCAACTATTGATATTCTTTAACTTGTCATCGGCGGAACACACACTCTATAGGTGAAAATTTGCTGAAGAGAAGGCCAAAAATCAATTTTCTGCCAAGGAGAAGCCCAGAACTAATTTTCTGCCAATGAGACAAAATGAGGTATCAAGGCTAAAAATTTCAAACTCACATAGAAGCAATGTTAGAGATATTAGAAACATGACCTTTATCAGATTTGGGAGCTTAACCTACCTAATATATAACATGAATTTGACAAAAATCCCCTGGCTTACAAGAAGAGAAGTCAATTTAGGAAAACCCGATAAAGGTCTTCTAGCCTAAGAGGAAATCTAGACTTAGACTCAAATTTTCATAGTGATTTTAAGATCACTACTATCACACAAAACATCCATTTTTGTCTAAAAAACTAGAGAACAAAAATGGGGCAACATAACAAAATCATATGCTCAAGTGGCCTTCTCAGAGGAATCATAAGACCCCAACCATATTTTGGCTCCTGAATTGGGCACTCTCACTTCTGAAACTCATTTCACCCATTTTCTCCTACGGACTCCCTTGAACTTTTGTGCTCCCTTTTGTAAGCTATTTTGGGGTGAAGATTTAACCATGCTTGATAGTTAACAAATATGAGGCTATGAATTCTATGGAATTGTGGGTTCTAGTTTATATAGTTGTGGAAATCCTATGTGAAAGTTGTGTAAGAGATAAGATTATATAATATTTGTCATCAAAGAAATCAGCCTAGTCAGTGAGGCTATGGAAATGACATTTAAAAGTGTTAGATTAGTATTTGGTTCGTACATCATGAATGACGTTACCAGCCTTTGACAGTTCATAGCAGATTGTAATCAAAGGGAAGATCTACTTTTGGCATTTATAATCAGATTCCTTTTTCATAAAATTAAGGTAGGCATTAGACCACAATGTAAGAGAGACTAAATTCAAATTATACGGTGTCAAGTCTTATTCCTCCAAAGTCTACTTTTACCACCTCACTGCTTCACCTTCAACTGCATAAACTTCATCTCTCACACTTCTAGCTTCAAACCCTCCAATTCCCACCATGCCTACTACTTCTCCCAACTCCACCACCTCTCCTACCCTCCCTCGTGCAACTCCCATCCCAATCTACCCGCGTGGCATCCCACTCCCTCTCCCCGCGCAACCTAGCTCCCATGCTCACAACGCTTTTCTACCTCCACCAACAACCACTCCAAACTGCCAACCCTTCTCCACTCCAAAAAACCTCCACACAACACCAGCCTTTGCTCTCCCAATAGCCACTACTACCCCTCCCCCACCTCCCTCTGTTGCTTCCCCTCCACAGCCTAAACTCTGCAAAACTATATTCAAACATAACAATGCCACCTCCTTTTCCATCTCCAGCACAGACATCGCACTTTCTCCCCTACCACCTTAGCACTCCAAATGGGAAGTTTGAGACAACCACCAACCGACACGTAGCAGGAGGCCACCTCAGCGCCAAATCACCAGGGTTCATAATAATTATTTTTGCCATGGAGAAATCCTCACCTGGTTAAAGTTGATGGTTGTCTAGCCATCCCCTTACATTATTATTGGCTTTTTTTGGAGATACTGATACGGCCATCAAATTTAATCGCTTCAGTTTTTGACGTTAGCAGGGCTGAAAATTTATTTTCCCTCACCATTGGTAGTTTCGCTTTGTAGCCTAGTTTTAAAGTGTCATATCTTGCTTGTATTAACTCCTTTTTTTGAGCATTTTTTTTTTTGGAGTAGAATTTTATAATGATAGATGTGGTAAAGTTATTTTCCATTTTTTCTTTCTGGATTTCTCATAAATTGCACTTTTTGGTTAGTGTACTTGCCTAATCCTGCATTTTGCAACTTGCGAAGGTTCGTATGGGAGCATATGGTAACCTTTTTAAGTGCAATTTTTTTTGAAACTTTGTGATTTCTTGTCTAATTTCTGAATATACAATCAGATTTATGATTTTCTGATTTTTCTAATGCTGACACATTTTGGCCTTTGTTGTTCTCCTAATTATCTTATTTATTGAAGCCTAACAATGGTTTGTACGATGCTGAAAAAGAAGAATAAAATATTGACTACTAATAAATCGTCTTGCATGTTTCCTTGATCGATAGAATCCTAAACATTGTGCTTGCATTTTTTTTTTTATTAAGATAGGAACGCACATGCAAGAATTTTCAAAATGAACTTCTGTTTGGTGTTTTAGGGATGGCAATAATGTCAGGAAACTATGCTCTCGCCCTTTTAGGATGATCAAAAATCTAGAAACATTTATTGTCATTCACCATTTTAGATCTACAACTTTAGAGGGCCTGTCCAAGTGGGAAAAAGTACTCACCCTTGGATAATGACCCAAGTGAGAATAAGCTAACACCAAGCTTCTTCGACTCACTATAATAAAAATTCTTCTCGAGGCCAAAACCTTGAAAGATAAGTGGCATTTGATCTTATATTTGGCTCTTGCTTAACACAAAGCAGGGCCTCTGGGTCTCAATCACATATCATGAACTGCTTGTGCTAAGGTTCTATGTGGGGTTAGCAGCTTGAATGGCGCTTACGTAGACACAAAGGATACACTTAGACGAAGACCCTTACTAAAACCTTTTTCATCTAGTGGCCAAAATCCTTTTCTACTTGTTGATATGGGCATTGTGAGATGTGCATGCCTAAGAAAGCTCTCATGTACCCCTCTTGTTGAGATAGTAAATTTATCAGGATCCTCAAATCTTGAGAAATTCAAAGCTTGGTAGGCCTGAGAAGTGTGTGTCGTGGAGGCGAGCCAGTGTTGGCAAGCTTCTAACTGTCTGACTTGAATGGGTATTTTATTGTAAGAGGATTCAAACAAGTATTATCTATTTCTCTCCACTTAGGAATAGGGTTTTATTGATGTTCTTGAATAGCTAAGGGTTTCTTGATGTATCTGGTGTGAGTGTTCACTAAAACAACAAAAAACAACAACAATCAAACAATCTGGAAAACTATACACTTTAGGTACTTGTCTATCATATCTCATCTAAAACATCAAATCAAACATATAAAAAAATCAATGATTCAAAATTTTCACTCTCGTTGTTAACTGTCAACTCTTGTTTGAGTTTTCTGCATCTACTATCAAAACACTGAGAATCTATCAACTTGCTATCCAAATCTGAATTTTGTTGTGAAGGTTCTTTCCAAATTTTCATAAATCTATGTTCTCATAAACATCATCACTAGTATGTCTTTGACTACAATCTATTGACAGTCTGACTCATTGCTTTTTTGAAAAATTGATTTTGCTGTGCTAGTCCAAGAGACTTGTTACTTTAATCATTTTGTTTGCATTGTCCTTATCCTTAGTTGCAAGAGCAGGTTTGTTAACCTTGACTCAAGATTGGAGTCCTTGCTTCTCTCTCTTAGTTGGACTTTATCTCCTCTATCTTTTGGTCTTGGACTTAATCAACACTTTAGATATCACTTCAGCACCTGTCAGTCAATCAACTGATTCATCATACCTCCTCTTCAATCTTCTATGCAAGCGCATCAACCCAATATTACAATGTCTAAAAGAAAATGGGCTAAACCTTATGGTCCTAATAACATGCAAGAATAGATTCTTATGGAAGCTCTAGAAAAACAACTTGAAACGTTGAAATCCAAAATCGAGGAAATAAAGGGGGAAAAGGATACACAATCCAACAAATCCTCATCAAGCTCAATCTATCCCTTTCTCTTTGATCATGATCAATTGAGTGGCTCCAAAGCCCTAAAAGTTTTTGAAAACACCACGAGTCTCCCTCAAAAGGGATTAGTAACCTCATGAAAGAAGAACCTTGGGTTAAATGTGAGAGAGTCTTTACTCCTTTGGGACAATCTTATAAATCAGCATTGGAAGAACTTCTTGAGAATGATCTCATCACATTACCTCAAGCCACATTACATGGCTGAAGATTCTTGAGTACCTATTGTACATATCATTGACACAATGAGCATAAAACTTCATCTTTCATGGACTTGAAACATAAAATCCAAGATCTCATAGATGCTGGCATAATCAAAGTGGAAAATCCTATTGAATCAGCTAGTGAAGATACTAATCTTGAGTGTGATCAATATCAGGAATCCATGTCTAGCAATGGTTCACATATCACATCTACTTCTTCCACCATTCCTCCATCTCCTAAATCTTCATCATCTCTATCAAGAACTGAGCCTAATGACGACTATGTCTACCCTCAAGGACTACCTCTAAAAGAGATCCAAGCTAATCAACAAATGGTTGCAAGTCTTTCTCAGGCTTCAAAGATCATAGACTTAAACCATCAATGTGCTTCAATGCTTATCATGCCTATTCCAAATGATACTCCATTAGCTTGTCAAGAATCCCTCATGCAGATCAAAAATCCTACCTCATCCTTAGAAGTGGCTCCATGTCAAGAGGGAAATCCATAGTGTGAAGACACAAATATCAATAATGATCAAGATCAAGATACCATCCATCATTATCCAATAGTTGACCAAAGTTTCATATCTCAAGAGTCTCATGATGATTTCATCATCCCCTTCCATTTCTTCCCAGAAGAAACTCTTACATCTCCTATATATTAACCATCTCCCAAGCAAGATCAAGATATCCTTTCTGGCATCTCTAATGGGCCTAATGAAAATCAAGAGAAAGGTACCCTTTCTACACCATCTAAAAATCCTTGTCAAGATCATATCATTTCATCATCTCCTTGTCTTTCTCCTCCATATCCACCTCAAGAAAACATCATTCCTCCAAATCCCTTACAGAAAAATATATCCCCTCAAGCTTCAGTTGTTCCTATCAAAGCTAATCATGAGCCTACAGATATAAAGGTGAATTCAAATGATGAGATCCTTGGCAATGCAACTCACTCTAAAGATTTTGATATCCCTTACACACCTTATATCCCTCCATTCAAATGTAAGCATCATCCTTCACTATCCTCCAAATCCATCCTTGGTCCCTATATCCCAAAGCTGAAACCATCAAACCTTCCATCTAAAATAGGTCCTTATATCCCTCCGTCCGCCATGCCTATCACTACTAGCTCATCATCCACTTACCCTATCACCTATCAAGATCAACAAATACATGCATCCTTGATCCCTCCTTATCAACCCATCCATATGAACCATCCATATCAGCCCTATTCATCCACAGTTCCCAATTATTTCAGAAGCAAGTTGGATGTGCAACAAAGAAATAAAAAATACAAGAATCCACTTTCATATGAAAATCACTATGTCTAGTCTAATCAACATGTGACTACGAAGAGACCGCAAAGGTCCAGTGAGACAAGGATAAAATCAAAGCAAATATGGGTTCCTAAATTCATCATGGAAGAATTGTGTTCTAAATCCAAGCAAAGAATAACATCAAAGAAAATATAGGTTCCTAAATCTATCATGGAATAATTATGTTCTAAATCATCCAAAAAAATAATCAAAAGCTATGTGGATTCACAAGTCTCTTCCAAAGGACTTGGATAAAAAAATAAAATCAAAAGTTATGTGGATTCCGAAGTCTCTCTTAAAAGGCTTGAACAAAAAGGAAAAGTCAGAGTTGGCATCCAAGCTTCCAAAGTCTTCCACTTCATCTCCATCTAAACATCCCCCATCTTCTAACTCTATTTTGGGTCCTCATGTCCCAAAATCCATTACCTTGAATACTTCATCCATCTTGGGTCCTCACATACCAAGATCCATATTCACTCATACATCAAAGTCTTGAGCTATTCCATCCACTTTTCCTCCATTTGTCCACTACCCTTCAAGGGGTGTGTCAATGTTGATCTTATCACCATACCTATCCAATATCCTACACCTACCTCTTACCCATCCATCCCATATCCTACTATTCCTCTTATCCAATCCATCACATAAATCCTTGGCTACCATCTTCCTTATCCTCCATATCATTCTTCTTTGCCATCACCCTATCAGCATCTTTGAGCATACTTTCAGTGACCTTGGCCTATCATAGCATATCTATCAAAGGAGCACTATCTAAAGAGCTAGAAGCTAAATTTCCTCCATAACATCCAAAGTACAAAAACAAAATAGAGAAAAAGTGCCCTGGTGAAAACTTGGTAAACAGGCACCTTGGTAGCAAAAGTAAAGAAAAATCAATCTGTCCTATGGTGAAAACCACTTCTTGTGGCACCTTGGATAAGTACCATGATGAAAACCTAGCAAATAGGTGTCATGCATGATTCCTCCTACTTGCACTCTTCACTTGGGGGCAACTTCCTTCCATGTCATCCTATCCATCATATCTTACATCCAGCTAGCACGTAGGCATCCATATTACTTCTGCTGATCTTGAAATGGTTGAGCCTATCCACGAACACACATATATCCTAACATCCACTATCCTTTCAATCAGCCTATTCACTTTCTCTCATCTATGATTCCATATTGTTATCATGCTTATCCCAAGCCTATCCTTCCTATCTCTAAGCATTCCTACCCTAATCCCAAAAAATTCACTTATACCTCCATCACCCCTTATCCCAATCACGCTATCATAGCTATTCCTATCCAAAATTGACCCCTTGGTCTTGATCAAAACTAGAAAAACAAGTTCTTATAAGTCTCTTGACATGTCCATTCTTTTGGACCACATGCTTTTCAAGACATCAGGTCATTATCTTATATGCTATCTAGCACTGCTCCACGAGCCTACATTGCTATACTTTTTTCCCTAGCTTGGGTAATCTTGAGGAGACTATCTTTGAGGGTTGCATTCACCCTCTTCATCCATCATTGTCTATTTGTCTCATCCATCAACTTTCTAATCCATCTGCAATGACCTCTACCTTGCTAGACATTGGGGGAAACCAATGTGATCTTGCTTGAGACAAGAGTAATCTCTAAAAAAATCTAAAAATTGAAAAAAGTCCTGAAAAAATGATCATCTTGGTGAAAACCTAGCAATAGGCACCTTGATGCATCAATAAAAATAAATAAAAAAATGGAAAAATAAAAAAAATTGAAAAGAAGAAAAAAAGGATGGCAGCACAAACATGCTTACCAGGTTTTCAATGATCACATTATCAAGAAAGACCCCATAGCATGGGGAATCTCAGCTTCATCACATCACATCAAGTTGAGATTATCATAAATCAAAAGAAACCCAAGCAATTGTCTTATACAGTGATGGATATACTTGAAACCAGACAGATTGGTCTTAGATGAGTCATTCATTTCTAAAACCAGGCACATTGATCAAATTGGCTTCATCTCTTCAAATCAAGTCAATTTTTGCTAAATAGAATCTTGGCCATGTAGCTAGTGAAAACCTGATAAGTAGGCGCCTCTTGTACTCAGTGCTCCATCTACCAATGATCAGTCGTGGAAATCCTTTTCTTTAGTTTGTACATATCTTTTAGTCACTCTCGTGACACTCTGATTCTTCTGAGAACCCTCTTGGATTGAAATTGATCCAAATTCATAGTCTGGGGGAAATAAAATCTATTTTGTCCTCACAACATGAGTCAAGTTAGTCATCATTGTTTTCTACTAGGACCATGGGTCCCCAAATTTGATTAC
Source organism: Thuja plicata (assembly GCA_018584345.1). Classification (NCBI taxonomy): domain Eukaryota; kingdom Viridiplantae; phylum Streptophyta; class Pinopsida; order Cupressales; family Cupressaceae; genus Thuja; species Thuja plicata. The sequence goes on from MU223267.1 coordinate 20,888, forward strand.
ATCTTTGGTTTACACTAGAGTCAGTAATCTTGTCATTTCTGAAGGACAACTCGCTACTGACGCAAGCACATGTTTCTCAACACCATAATAAAAAGCATTTCTTAACACTATCTTTGGATGCATCTGTGTTTTTAACACACATTGGATATCACAAATGTAAATAATAGATTGATAGAACTCAAACACAAAGCACTGACAAGAACAATGGTGTTTCTCAACACCTCATACATATACACATCCAAAAACTTTGAAACTGGCAGAAGTATGTTGAACTTCTCTTTGTATACTATCTGTTTTCATTGATTTTTTGTCAATCTTTTCTTTGTCTACTACTTGTTGGTGTGGTCATGATGATCCATCAACGTCAAATAAATTAGGTGTATGTGATAAGAGCTTATCCATTAAATTGGAAAAGCCTCACATCCCTCGATCCTTTTTATTTGTACACCAAGGTGAGGTCATAACTATCTCCTTGACTATTATTACTCTGTTTGTTTACGCAAGATCACACTCATGGTTATCTTGGCTTTGAATTCCTTGATACCAGTGTACTCTTGCAACATCAACTGGAAACAATGTTCGGGTCATCTCAACTTTTATGCCCCGATGCTTACGTTGGTTTCCCATATCTTATCCGATGAAAGTCATATTCAAATTCTTATGGTTGCCATGACACTAGTAAGGATTGTATCGACTCTAATGTTCCAAAAATGCTCAATGATGGAAAATTTCAAAGCTAAAGCTAAGTGACTACACCTTAGGTTTCATTCATGTTAGTCTTGCATCCACATCTGCATCTACATAGTGTTGAAATATGCATAATATCGATATCTATTTCCAATGTGAAGGATCTGAAATTCTAATCGATCAATCTTCTCATTGTCAAGTGGTCATGAAACCACTCGCTAATTCCACTGTCCTGATTCCATTTTGAGGATCAAAATTGAAATCTAAATTTGACTACTTGCACAACCAATAGAAATCTCTCATGCTTTTCTTCTAATCAATCCTTGTATCTTACTTTTGGTCAATCTCGGTCAAACACAACCTCTCATCAAGTAAATCTTTTGTCCTAACCATATGGGACCTATTTCTAATCAGATCAGTTTCTTCCTAAATTTTATAATTATTAAAATTGCTTCTCATCACTGGGGCACCTAGCCATATTTTGATTTCGCTCCCGAGGGGGCAGGACAGGACATCAACATTCCAGTGATCACATCTTCAATCAAATTTCCATCACTTGGGGAATCTCAGCTTCATTTCATAAAATCAAGTTGAGATCATCTTAAAATCAAAGGAAACCTAATCAATGGTCTTATACAGTGGTGAATACAATTGAACCTAGACAAGATCGGTCTTATATGGGCTATTCATTATTGAAACCCCATACATTGATCAAATTGGCTTCATCACTCCAAATCAATTCCATTTTCTTGCTAATCAAATCTCTTAATAGTAATTAGTTTCATCGCTTCAAATCAAACAGGTTATTCATTCAAACCAATCACAAGGTTTAAGAGTTCTTAACAGATGTTCATTTTCATTGCTTCAAATCAAACTGAGCATTCTATTTTATATCTTTTGATCAATCTTCATCCAATCAAGTTTGAAGTCGGTCTTTTTCTTCAAAGGAATGGTTTCATCGCTTCAAATCAAACTATTCTGGGTCTTCTTGCTAACAAGTCTTTGAATCAATGTCTAATCGCACATCAATTCAAAGAGAGGCAAATGTAATCACCTAAAAATGGCAATCGAAACTCTAGACCCCCAATCTCAACAATTAATCAAGAAACTCTAATCTTGATTATTCTAAGTCCTAAATCAAATAGGCAATTCATCAAATTTGAACTAATCTGACCTAAACCCTGGGTCCTAATCGATCATCTTACTTGATTAATTAATTAATCCCTAAAATCATATTATATTGGCAGATAAACCTTATTGTAATTATTTAATTGATATTCTGATATATTAATTAAATAAAACTACTAAATTATCAATTAAATCAAAAAGGGAATTAAATTAATTATAAAAACATAAACGTACATTCAAAATCAATTAAATTATTAAAAATGCATATGACATCATCAAATCCAATTAACTGATTTATCATTTTGGAAACAATGTAGTTCCACTCAGTTAACTAATTCTCCACTGTTTATCATTTTGGAAACATTTCAGTTAACTAAAAATTGAATATGGAAGTTTCTAAAATAACTGATTAGTCAGTTCAATCAACTGACTCTCTCAACCAATTACATCACTTGCACATGGATTGTTCTTCTTCAATCGAATCTGAACCACTCTTTTTGTTCAATCTCGACTGTCGATTCGAGAGAGATTTCTATAAAAGAGAAACTCTTTTCCTTCACAAAGGATACCAAACTTTTATTATCGTTATTATGTTGTAATTTTCATTCAATCATTTATCATTTTAGCTTTCAATTTGATTAGCATTTAGTTTACTTTTATGTAATCATGCAAATCTAATCATAGAGCACACTTCAATTTGGTATATCAAAATTAATCCATCACACTTCAATTGGTGCTTAAAATCAAATTTAATTAGCTTGGGTTAACATCAAATGTGCACACTCATTTAGATTAATCAAAGCATTTTACTTTCACCATATAGATTAAATCATTCATTTAGGTTAGTGTGTAGTCACTGAGCTTGCAATGATCTGAGAGAAATCTCATACTCCTATCTTCTAGAAGGGAACAAGTCAACTCATTCAGACATGCAGGATGAATAAATCCATATTCATTCTTGTATGCAACTAATGAATAATGACTATGTTGAAGTGCACTGCTAAAGTAGAGATCCACTTTTAGCACACGCAATTTTTTTCTTGTTGTATCCAATTCTTCCTTATCCAGTTCAACTATTGTGACATCCTCAGTGTCATCTATATCAATGTGTTTTGGGCTTGTCTTAGCCTGTGTGTCTTGTACTTCTCTTTCGGGGCTTGCCTCTTCAATATCCCGATTGAGTATCTTACTCCATATTTTGGTGCTTTATTTTTCTAGCTCTATGAGCTTTCCCTATAGAAAATTATAAGATCTTTGCTTTGGGAGGAATTATTTCACATGCTTCTCCATTATTTCATTAATTTCTACTTTCTTTGATTCGGGAGACTTTCTCTAATCTCCTCCGAATGTAGGGAAAATGTCCATCTAGCAGATAACCTGTATTGAAGCTCTTGTGGCATACTTTAATCAAATTGTGCTAGCACATATTTGAATTTTATCATTTCTTTTATTAAAGATTCCTATAGCTTATTCTCATGGTTGGGCTCTAATGTCAGTCATCTTCTTACCTTGGCATCCGTCATGCCACCTCTTTCATCAATAGATTCACAAATCTCGTCAATGGTCTTAGGAATCTTGACTTTTGTAGCTTTTATACCCTCATCTTCTTGGGTATCTTCAATAGCCTCCTTGGTTCTGATTAACCTTCTCTTTTTGGTAGTGCCCCTTTTTGGAGGTGCAGGTTTCCTCTTGTATGGTCTTACTAGTCCTTTCTTTAGAGGTGAAGGACTTTAACTCTTAGTTGTTTGACTTCTTATTCTGGATGTAGTTGTGGTCCTTTCCTTATTTTTTGGTGAGGGGAGTGGTGTATCAAACTCGGTTGAGTCTGTGTCAATCTTTTCTTCATCTTTACCGGCGGGTGTCTGACCCTTAGTTTCTTCCTCCTTTGTCACCGATATGAGCTTCTCAAGATTTTTGACTATCTTGTCCTTCTTCCTTACAATTTGTTTCACAACTAATCCAATTTTTATCCTCTCTTTGGGTTCTTCATAAGTGCCAAAATTAGGTTGTGATTTGTCTAATGGCTCATTCAATAATGCATCAATAGAATTAGATGCTTGATCTATGTTCACCTCATAGTTAAGTGGTGCTATCCATGTTGTCCTCAGTACAACTGGCTTGATGTAGGTGTAATGAGTGTCAACCATAAAACATATGTTAGTCTTGAATTTCTCAATAAGTTTCTCAGGGATCCTTACCCTCTCCTGCATTCTTTTCTTGAATACAACAAAGTATGCATCCATGACTGTTTCAAAATTGTCCCCTAGTGATTTAATAAATTCACTAATTTGAATGGTGACTGGTCTAGATGCATCCCATTACACATCTCCTATTGATGGGAAAGTTTCTTGGAAGTAAAAGAATATGCACATAATGAGAGAACCGAACTTACATGAATTAGACTTTGCAGTCCTTGTTGTCTTCATGTTCTCCTCCAATTGTCTGAGTAGAAGATCAGACAAGTCCAATTGGGTTCCCATATTCACAATTTTGTAGGTTGTATCCACTGCATCGGATGTGATGTTGTTCATCTTGTTGGCTTGAAAGAACTTGTATCCTAGGATACATGCTCCAAATTTCAATTCAATGTCATTGATGGTGGATACCCTCAATCCTCTGCCATCACATGTGGCTCTTGTATTATTTTCTATTTAATTCTAGGGTGGATGCTTCAATGCTTTTACCTTTTTGATAATGGGATAACTAGTGATAGTGTGAATGATATCTCTAGTTATAGATTTTGGTTCATCCAACCATAAATTTTGGTCATGGAGTCTTCTCAGTACTAACTGAATCCATTCAGTTTTGAACTCCTTCACGAAATGTAGGGAATTTGTGAGTCCCTTAACCTTAATGTGTTTATGCTCTTCTTTGATCTTTCCATTACTGTCACAAAGCTTCTGATAAGCTTGATCTACCTCTATATCTCCAATTTCTACAATTTTATAGTGAATATATGCTCGCATGTCCTCAACGAGCAAAACCCTAGTTGGTTATTGAGAAAATTCTCCAGCATTGTTAGGTTGTGAGGAAACCTCAGGAAAGATCTTATAATGAGGTTCCTCACAGGTTGGGTTCTTTATGAGGTTAACCTTGTCCATCTTAACACTTTTCAATTTTGCAGTTCTTGAAGTTGTAGCCATGTTTTTGATATTTAGGGATTTTCAAAAAAAGTGTAAACAAGGTCTTCAGTTGATGTAAGAACTTACTATATTGCAATTGTCATAGTTTCTAATTAGTTTGGAGTGCCTAATGGTTGAGTTGAAGTCACTCTCTGGTCTGGTTTCTTTGTGCTCAAAATTACCTTATCGCTCTGCTTCTTGTTGTGGATGAGAAATGAAATCCCTTCATTGGGTATTTATAGGCGTTGTCCTAAAATTGCTGTCATAAATTCTCAACAATCTTTTGGTTAACAAAGACCAGAGTAGTCGGGAAGCATCTACTAACTTTGTGTCGGGTAGTCCTTTTAACTTTCTTTGTTTACTGACATGTTTTGGTGCTTGGTGAAATCCTATTTTTCAATATGTGATGACTGATAGATTTTAGTATTTTGGTGAGAACAACTTGTGTGGTTACCGACGGATATCAGTTCACACTAGCACTTCAGCTTTACATGTATACCGACACATTTTGGTATGTATTGATCAATGAGATGGTTTTCACATAGTTGTTACAAGTAAGATCATAGTGCATCTTAAATTATGCTGATTTAATATATTAGGTATGTATAATGGAACTGATGCAAAATATAACTTGGTATAATGCAATTCCATACTTACTTGTTCTACTTAGGTGGGGGTGGTGATGTCACTGAATCCATTGGATAGGGTGTCACCATTTGCATTTCTCAGTCCAGCTTCGCCAGTAGTAGCTTTCCTTCACATTTTGTTTCTCATCTTTTTGATTTCTTCAATGGTGTTTCCATTGGGAAAGGTGTTGGTCTTTGTAGTATTTCTTGAGATGACCAACTTTATGATAGTGTAAACACACCATTCTGGGGTTAGTCTAGCCTCTAAAATTTCTAGTCCATTGTCTCATACAGTTTTCAGCAATGTGACCAAATCTACCACATGATGTACATTTTGTCCAAGTGTTATAATCCCAAACATATTAGTTACCGACTCTTTTCGGTTGATATGCAGTTCCTTATTTTTAGGTTTCCATGCCTATCTTTTCTTCTTCTAGCATTCAGGAGTTGTGTGCCCATGCATTTTGCAAGTAGGATAGTATTTGTCCATGTAGGTTTCCTTCTTTGGTTGTTTCATCTTAGATTTACATTCATATGCTTTATGTCCTTTCTTGTTACATTTATAACAATTCCTATGAATGAAGATGTGGATTTAGGAATACCTTTCATTTTTCTCCTGTAGACATTCGACGTGTGCCCTTGCTTTCCACAGTGATTGCATGTTAGATTTCTTAGCCTTGGATTTGCATATACATTCTTTGGATTAGATTGGTGTGATGATTCTTCATTTATGGTGTAGCCTAGACTGGTGTTGTTGTTCACTCTTCATTGTTCATCAAGAAATTCATCCATTATTTTATTGCTTTCTTCATCTCATTTGATAATTTTATTATTATGTTTCTAAATTCTTACTTCTTGTTTCAGCTTTTCATTTTCTTCTCTTAGCTCACTGATGGCTTGTATTCTTTCAATGAGTTATGCTTTCATTCTATTTGTCTCATTACTCATAAGAATAATCTGATTAGTAATTTCATGATGATGTTTTGTAAGTCTTTGAATCTCAGACTCTCTTTCTGTTAACCTTTCAGTGATCTTTCTTTTGTCATCAATTTCCAATGTTCTATCTTTTCCAACTTGCCTAGCATTGTTCATAACATCAATCATTTTTATCATTTTTGTCTCTTGACCGATTTGCAACATTTTTACCTGCTCTCTCGGATGTTGATTTTCTTCATTTATGCTTGTGATACCTTCTTCAGATATGTCTGATGCTTTGCTAGTAGTAGATCTTGATGAATCAAAGAAATCTGGTATTTCTTCTTCATGGTGATCCTTTTCATTGCTCTAAGTAGCCATTACTTTTCTCTCATCTAGTAGCTACCTCATCTTGGCTCTAGCCTCTTTATACTGCTCATAGAATATTTGTATCTCTATCTTCTAATTCTCAATATTCTCTTCAAGTCTATACTTCTCCATTGTATGATCTTTTCTCTTAAGTCATTAAGCTTTCCAAGTAAGAGATTAGACTCTGATACCAATTTTTGGAAATAATGGGAAGTGTGTACTGAGAGGGGAGGGGTGAATCAGTACCTCTAAAACTTTTATCTCTTTTATCCTTTAACCATTGTGTAATCAATTATATTACCAACCATCTATTCTATACTATCTTTGTGTAAGATATATCAATTCTTAAATCTAATCAAGTATGTATACAATCATAGAAACATTCATGAAATTAATAAACACATAACACAAGATATGATATCACATAAAACCTTGTTAGAGGCAAAACTATGGTGGGGATGAGACCCACAAAATCTTCACTATCTACATATTGGAAGGTGTATGTTAAGGATTACAATTTTGATCACTTCTGATGATCTACCCTATTAGGAGTATCGGTGGAGACCAGTTAAGGTCTACTCTGTTAAGAGCTTTAGCAACACTGTTTAGTGTGCACTCGGTTAAGAGATTTACAATAGGACTGTTAAATCCACCTTCCTGTAAAGGATTTCTTCTATTTGCTAATCTTGTTAGAAATTAGAAAAAAGTACTAATTGACCTGAGTGTATGCAATCTAACAATTTCTGATTACAGATCTATTACAATTCACATGTATTATAATATCACCTAATGTGATTGATCAATACCTTTGTTGCTCGGTAGCCTCTATTCTTTGTTCTTGATAACCAAATTCTTCATTTGTTGTTCTAGTTCATGAAAATTTCAATTTGATCCATAGATGTGCTCATAGGCTTCATTCATCCTCTTCTCCTCTCTCTCTCTAATTGAATGATTACAACATCTAATTATAAGATAGATGGACTTGATTAGGTTTCACATATTACAATCTTAATTCTATGATCTAAGGTTTAAAACTTGACCTTGATCTCCTAGTTAGTTTGTTTTCAATCAGTTAGACTAATTAAAACAATTACAATAATGTTTCTTTCTCCTCAAGAAATGGATTTAAAACAAAAAAAAACTCTATAAATAGAATTAAATCTTTTTTATTTGACGTGTTTAAGTTAGATCCACTTTTTGTGGGCTTTAACTGACTTTCGGTTCTATCGGTCGGTTTATGCTCTTTGTTCAGTTTTCTATCTTTTGGTTTTCCCGTTGAACTATGTTTCGGGTTGTTCTTTGATTGTTCTTTCAGTTAGCACTGTATCCTGCTTGTCGGGTTCCTCTCTTTCAGGTTCCACTTTATCCTTTCACACTTTGCACTTTCAGTTTACACTATTTCAGTTTTCCTTTGGAGTTAGATTTTTTGATCTGAACTGAAAAATATGATTCTTGGTGTAGTGTAACCGATGGTTTGAATAACTTATTTCTTCTTTGCATAATAATGGAAAAAATTAATGTCATCAAGTTTGTCTCCTAACAGGGACTGTGTAGTGTAATGTTGTAATAAACTCCTAACATGGCTAAATCTTCTAACAAGGATACTATACTCTCAGTACATTATTTGTGGGTGCTAATCCCCACCAGGTTTTTACCTTTAATAGGGTTTCCTTGACCGCAAGTATTGTGTTATGGTGTTGGAATTCACTATGTTGTCATTTGCATTATAGTTTTTTCTTATAAAGTTTAAAGTTTAATAATCTATATTACAACTGATTCATCACCCCTCTCAGTTGTCTTGTGGATTGTTATTCCTAACACATTGATGTAATTAGTCATCAGAACAGAGGCAAGCATACCAAGAAGAATATAGAGGAAGGTATTATCATTCACATTGAGGTGATATATTTTATGTACTTAAAGGATTTGTATCAGCAATATTGATATTGTATATGTTCAGATCATACAACTGTTACTTTCTAAAAATTGTAATAGACCCCCTAAATCTCTTAACAAAGTAGACTTAATCATCTTTTTGTAAATCTCTTAACCGAGTGCACACATACTTTGTGTTGCTAAATCCTCACACGAGGTAGATCTAATCAATCTTATTGTTACTCCTAACAAGGTAAGATCACCAGAAGTGATCACTCTTTGTAAGCTTTAACAAGCTACTTTATTATCTGTAGCAGTGAACTTTTGCGGGTCTCATCCCCACCATAGTTTTTACCTTGTAATAGGGGTTTTCTGTGATACCAAAATAATAGTATCATGAGTACTTAATATTTGTATGTGTATTGTTTATTTTACATGAATTTACATTTTATTAGTGATACTATATGTTTGGTGTATGCATTCTACTCAGTCAATTATCAAAGAACTAATGGTTACAGATATTTGATTAAAAGTGTTTAAGGGTACTGATACACCCCTCCCCTCTCAGTACTCACCTCTCCATTATCCCAACTATTGGTATTATATGTAGTTCTCTTTTTATGAAGGTTTAATAGCGAAAGAGAAAATATCTTACAATAGAAAGGTATACACTTGACAAGACTATTGAAAATTAGAAGTTACATTTGTAGATCTATGTTGAACAATACAAAGAAGCCAAAGAGAAACTCAGGGAGTTGTTGACTAAAAGGAAGTAAATGGTACTTCTCTATTGTTAGACTAATTATCATGAAGAAGAGATTCATGACCCATTTGACACATCTGGATCTGAATCTGGTAACATATCTGATGCATCTAAATGAATCATATCAAAGCTATCTGAGAGCAATGAATAACTTACTGAACAAGTGAAAGTACTACAGATCGGTCAAGATACACAAATTATTAGAATGGTTGAAGTCTTGAATGATGAAAATAAATATGAACAAGATAGAAACATGGTTGTTGATGATAGAAGACAGATGACTGAAAAGTTACAAGAAAAGGAATCTAAGATATTGCGACTTACTGAACATTACTTTGAGATTGCCAATCAAGTGGTTGCTATGAATCATGAGGAAAACTAAGTGAATACTAAACTTGCAAGAATAATAGAAGATATTGGTGTATTGAAAGAAGAAAATGAAAAATTGAGGAATGAATTGAAGATTTTACAACAACATAATGAAGTGATTAAGAGATTTGAAGACAGTACTAAGAGAATGGATGAATTTCTGAACTATCAAAGAAAATTGAACAATATATCGAATTAGGGTACACCAAGAAAGGAGAATCATCAAATAAAGCTAAATAGAGAGATGTTTACTCAAATGCAAAGCCTAAGAATCCCTCTTTCCATCACTGTAGAAAACCAGGTCACACATAAAATGTTTGCAGAAGAAAAACAAAAGGTATTTCTAGAAACCCTCCTAAATTCAATCATAGTTTCTATAACTATAATAAACATGGACACAAAGCACATGAATGCAGAGAAAAGTTGATCAAAACACAAAAGAAACCATACATGGATAAATATTGTCAAAATTGCAACATGCATGGTCATACATCACAAGCATGCAGGAAAACCATAAAGAAAATATGGAAACCTAAAGGAGAAGAAAAGGCAAATCAACTTAGAAGACAAGGCAATGCTTATGCTTGGGATTACAACACTTGGAGAAGTTGCACAACATGTGGTAAATATGGTCACATAGCAGAAAATTGTATGAGATAATTGTGAACCAAGCCTAGGAATTGGTCAAACTCTAGAATGGCATGTTCTCACTATCACAAAGTTGATCACTTAAGAAGAGATTGTGCAGACCAAATAAATACTTATGGAAATGGAAATACAAGTGAAGAAATTGTAACAATCAGAAACCAAATATGGAGAAAAAAATCAAATGATAATGTTGGACCAAGCACGTCAGTCAGTGACACCTCATGTGATGGATTAGGTGGTTTCACCATCTCCATCTGAGCAATATAAGAAGATATGGAACTATATTTTGCAAATGTTATATCTTATATTAGTTCCTATATTTACTGTAAAAATGCCAAATTAGCATGAATGAAGATACACTATGATATTATACTCTCGATTACTTTGATCTTGTTGAGTCATTTAATATGTACCGAGTTAGAAATTCTAGTCGGTGAATATGTGAGAGACAACTGAGTTGTTATGACAACTGAGTATATGGTATACTCACCAAGCTGAAGAATAGTTAGTGTTAACTGAGCATAATGTTTGTTCACCAAGTAGTTGGTGAAGAGCATTTATTGCACTGCCCTAAGTCATTTTCTATAAATTTGATCTATGTGAACACATTTGTTCACACCATGATCACACAGAAGAATGAAAAAAAGAGAGAAAAGTTGAAGCAGAACATTTTTTAGCATTCTACAGAGACTTAGAGCACATTTTGAGCACACAAAGGTTAGTCATTATGCATTCTACAATTACTGAGTTATTCGAACACCATTCGTGCAAATCCTAAACTAGAGATCATGGAATTCACATCTCAAATGATGAAAGAGAAGATGGAGAAGGATAAAAATATTTTTTTAGTAAAGAAATCCACCTACACAGAACCAAACTACAAGATCCTTCCGCAGGTTGCAGCCCATCCTGATGACAAAGGCACATTTTCATCGATTCTGCCTAGGGTTTTGTTAGTCCAATATGTGTGTGCCTACATTCACTATAAAATAGGTGAAGTTGGAGATTTTGATCTTATTTCTACATATCAGAAGCTATGCACAAATTGGAAGTTGAAGGAAGATCATAAACATCTGGAGGTTAAAGGGTTAACCAATGCCCTAAATTTCCCAATTGTATTCAAGACCGAGTGAAATCACATCATTTTGAGCTGAGTACACAATTGAAAGGTGTCGCTAGATGAGCCCAAGAAAATAAAAAAGGATGTTATTCATGTCATGACCGGGTATCCCATATGCGATAAATCAAAAGCCCTAACACCTACCAAGAGTTGAAATTTAGAACTTAACAGGAGCCAAATGGGATGGTAGAGGTCTGAAGATCAACTGCATCAGTGATCTTGAACTGAGATTCAGAGAATATTTCATTTGCTACAAGATATTCTAGTCTAGCAAACTGAACAATGTTGCATGCGGAGCTATTGACATACCCTACAAAATTGTAAAGAAAGGACTATAACTTAATCTCACTGAGTTGTTGCAGATGCAAATTGAAGAGAATATGAGGACCATCAGATCAAAAAAGTCAAACACGTGTAAGTTCAGTTCTCTACCACTATGCACATTATTCTACCTAAAAAATTTAATTCCATCCATTGGTAAAGTTAAGTGGAAGTCAGACTGATCGATTATAATGCAAATCGATGACTTCATCACAAGTCTAGGGAAGAAATTTGAACCTGTTATGAATGAATAATTTTCTAAGTTCAAATCTAGGATGGAAAAGAGATCCAGGATTCTAAAATAGTTGGTATAAAAGTAAAAAGATGAAATATGTTTTGTAGTAGACACAGACACTACTTTAATCAAGGCAGCATAGCCGAGGACAGCATGGCTACCTCCATTAGATTATGAGTTAAATATTGATATTGCATCTGAAGCTATTGAAATTTTTTTGAATGAGCCTATTGATAAATCTTCCATGAGATTTGGCACATATGATGAAGCAAAGACCAAAATATCTATTGGTCTACAAGTACAGAAAATAACAAGGAAGAAGACCAAAATTGTTAAGACATTGAAGAAAAAATTTGTGATCAAAGATGAAGATTTGGATAAGTCAGTAGATGATACTGAGGAGCAGACCTCGGTCAGTTAAGGAGAAGAACCTGAACATGATACGGAAGCCACCAAAACCAATGAACCACAAGATAAGGAACCTAAGGCCAAAAGGGGCAAAATTATAAAGACTCGGTCCCCACCAAAGACTAGATCACAATTGGTGACTACAGATTCACCACCTTTGAAGAAAGGTGTGGAAAAAATAACAAGACCCTCACCAAAGTTCACATACCAAAAAAGGAAACAAAAGGGCACTATCAAGAATCTAGCATCGAGACAAACGAAGAGATATGTAAGGGACAAAGATGAAAAGGATGATTCTAATGAAAATCCTGATCAATTCAAAGTTGTGTAGAACCAGGCACCAAAAACCATTGATGAGATTGCAGAGGCAATCAGATCATTAGGAAGTTTATCACATCCTAAGATACATGCATATTTTGATCTGACTACCGAGCACAAGGATAAACTTGAAGAAGCAATCATAGGTATGATGATCAAATTCAAACAAGTTCCAGTTGAATTTGCTTCTTATATTCCATCTGAGTTATATGATAAGATATCAGAAAGATAGTCATATGCACTTCAATCTAAGAAATAGATGAGAGAAGAAGCTCTCACTCTTATTAAAGTTGATTGTAAAGTTGAACAAATAAATGATATCATGAAGCAGTAAGCCAAGAAATTTCCTAAGAAGGCATGAACATTGAATATCCTTCAAGTTAATTTGAAGGAAGTGGATATTGAGAGTACCCAAATATGGAATAAACTATTGAATCCACTAGAGGAAGTCAAGGACACTGAGGAGACAATAGACATTACATCCATAGTTGATACCAAGGAATATCAACCGATTATAGAAACGATTACAATTGATGTTGATGATGTAGTTGTTGACAATGCACTAGATGGTATTCCTAAAATATTGACAAATCTAGGACATCCTGATATCACAATAAAAGACATAAATGAAGGTGATGCAAATGATATGACTAAGGAAGATGAGTCAATTGGAGCAATCGAGACTATATATGAGAAAGATGCATCACAGGTCACTCGAGCAAATGTACCAGGCTAGTTACCTATTTTGGTACAAGCAATTGAAATTGAGAGTGAAGAACAACAAAAGACACCTGAGAAGGTTATAGATAAAAATGAAGACAAAGGTGATACTCATGGAAAAGAGTCTGAGCACAATGGTGGAACAACATAAGGTGATGCACCAAAACATACCACTGATGTAGAAGAAAAAAGTGAAGTTAATATAGAAAATATAGACAATACAATAGATACTTCTACCCTAGACACAAGGTCAGTTACTGAGGCACCTCAACAAGTCATCACACCGAGTATCGAGAAAGAAAAGCATGAAACCGTGAAAAAGGCTCAATTGGCACTAACATTATCTCCTACATCGAGCAGTAAAGAGAAGAAGAAGAAAAAAAAGAAGAAAGGAAGAAAGGGTCTGTGAAACTTGATGAGATCAATTAAATCCTTGATTTTGATCCACAAATGCTTGAACCTAAATATTTGACAAGATATGGAGAATTTTGTACCAGAAAAGAAGCACAAGATAAGCTGATACAAGAATGCAAAAGTGCACAGGTGTTAGAGACTGCCAAGGAGATCCTCATGCAAGTTGTTCATGATGTGAACATTGATGATTCATCCCCCATACTAGATCAACTTGCACTGCTCATCGAGGAAATTAACAAACCTGACATTGATGTTGAGCATAAATTGTAGGAGCACGCAGAGAAAAAGATACAATACAAAGTTACCGAGAACATCAACCAGGAAGTGGCACTAAATAAGGTAACTCTATCTAAATTTGTAAGTGGTTTAGAAACTATTATATCTGAATCCATTACAATTCTATAGAATTTGTGCATGTTAGATCACTTCACTATTGAGATTAGTGAGAAGATAAAGAAGATTGATCAAGATCTTAAAGATAGTGCAAACAGTCTATCAACCGAGAAACATGCATTGCAGATGCATTACACTAAGGTACTTCAAAACCAATGCTTGAGACAAGATTTGAAGAAAGAAGAGGAGATGATCTAAAAACAAGTAATCGAGCTCTAGGCAACATTACTACCACATTTTTTATGATGCAAAAATATGTGACATTGGCAAAGAACTTAATTGCCACCCTAGAATTATCCATGACAAAAAGCATATATGATATGCATTCTTAGATAAACTTAGAACTATTAACCCTCGAGAATTTAAAGGAGGAATGGGAGAATCTACTGGAAACTCTCAAGAATGCCCATCCTCATATTTTTGACAAACTGTAAGTTATATTATGTTTGTCATTATTTTCAAAAAAGGGGGAAACATATGTATTTAAGTATAGTAAAGGGGGAAACTATAATGTGGAGGATGTCATATACATATGCCGAGCATGTACAAAGGGGGAGTCACTATGTATAGTATTATGTATAGTAATAATTTTTTGATACTAATGCCAAAGGGGGAGAATGTTACACCAATTAAGCGTTGAAGTTGTCATTAGTATTCAAGCACTCATTATGGACAGTCAGTAATAGAGTCACAAATAGGATAATCAGTACAATCACCAAAGCATAGAGTTTACTGAGAGAAATGATCATTCCCAAAGTCAACCGACCATAGTGATAACCAAATAGATAGACTTTACTGAGCAGTAGACTACACTGAGTTACACAGTTTAACTGAACAATAGTATAACCGGGATACATAGACAACACCGAGCATCGAGAGACAACATTAACCGAGTGGACCAGAGGCCACATAATTTTTTTTATGGAAAATCATCCTATGTAACAACTTTTTTCTTACCTAGATAATGATTTATAATGATTGGGGAGAGCATTAATTATGGATTTACAACATTAATTGTTTATATCTCCTATATTTATATGATTAAGGCAAATTATGTACAGCATTGATCTTAGGTTAGGGATGTTATTGTAAAGCCCTAATTAGGTCATAAAGTTTGATATATAATGTATAAATGTCATTTTATAATGTAATCTTGATCAAGCAATGATCAATTAGCTTTGATTGCTATGGACGTCAGAGATCACACAAGGTTTTTAAGGACAGAGACTACATTATAGTAATCAGTTATCAGAACAGAGGCAAGGCTACCGAGAAGAACATAGCAGAAGGTATTATCATTCAAATTGAGGTGATATATCTAATGTACTTAAAGGATTTGTATCAATAATATTGAGATTGTATATGTTTAGATCACATTTCTATTACTTTATAAAAAATTATAATAGACCCCCCTAAATCTCTTAACAAAGTATTCTTAACCATCTTTTTGTAAATCTCTTAACTGAGGGCACACATACTTTTTGTTTCTAAATCCTCACACGAGGTAGATCTAATTGATCTTATTGTTACTCCTAACAGGGTAAGATCACCAAAATTGATCACTCTTTATAATGTTTAACAGGCTACTTTATTATCTGCAGTAGTGAAGTTTTGTGGGTCTCATCCCCACTATAGTTTTTACCTTCTAATAGGAGATTTCTGTGATACCAAAATACTAGTGTCATGAGTACTTAATTTTTGTATGTGTATTGTTTATTTTACATGCATTTATATTTCAGCAGTGATACTATATGTTTGGTGTATGCATTCTACTCACTCAGTTATCAATGAACTAATGTTTACAGAGATTTTATTAAAAGTGTTTAAGGGTACTGATTCACCCCTCCCCTCTTAGTACTCACCTCTCCATTATCCCAACACTACCTACATTCTTACAAGGTTGTCCCCTCTTCCACATTGTCTCCCCTCTCAATGAGTCATCCCATTCAAAGGTTGCTCACACATGTGTGAGAAACTCATGCCCTTTTCATGGCCAACTACCTTGCTTGTGTGGCTCTTATGCTACTTCCACATTAGATCCACCTCATCAATCCTCTTCCATCCTATCCCTTCATTCAAATTTAAATCCCAATTATTTATTCCTTTCCATTTCCTATAAATAGGAGCCTCTCCTGAAGCATTTCATCCATCATTTTAATGATAGATTTCTTATCCTAGTTTGATAATTCATTTTATATTATTATTGTGAACATATAGTCTTAGAATTCTTATTATTTCATATAATTTTCATGTTAGTGTAAATCTAGATTCATATCTCATTTGCATTGATAACATTGTTGCCTTCATCTAGTATACTATCTTGCATAAATCATCTTAATCTTGTTAGTTTTATCATTGTAGAACCATTTATTTTCATCATATCTCATCTTGGTGTCATACCTAGAATGCATTAATTTTATTATCTCATTCTCATCTAAGTTGAATTTGTAGCTTCATTGGATATTCAACAAGCTTTGCATCATTTGGAGAATACTATATTGTGTTTCAAGAGCATATCCACATTCCCCAATCAATCAGAAAAATAATAGATTATGGGTGCATCTATTTTGGCTCAATTGGAGGTGTGTGAGTAATCTTTTTTAGTTAGGTATTTTGATTAACTTGTTTGACTTTTTTATGCTTGACTACATAGATAGATTTTCACATATACAGCTGCATAGAACATGAAACTGTAGAGAATAAGCATAACCATCCAAGAAGCTCCTAAAATAATCTAAAACTTGATGGATAAAAAAAAATTCCACCCAACCACATGGAATCATAAGGCCCACTCACTCCGAGATAGGAGATAGATGTTATATTATGGTGATCACTAGATAATAGAAAGTTTGAACTTGCTGTTTGGTAGATGTAGCCTAGGGATTGGGTGAACCATGTTAAATCTTTGTGTCATGTGTTCTCTTTTTTTTATTCTTATATTTTCTGATACTGGTTATATTTCTACAATTAATTGTTATATTTCTATCTCTTATTCCTAACAAGTGGTATCAGAGCGAGGTTTTTTTCAGTTATCCTCTACACAAAGGTCTCACAGTTGAGTGGGATTCTCATGGTCAAGTGGGAGTTATGGTAGACAAGGGTAAGTTGAAGGTTGAGAATTTTAATGGGCAGAACTTTCTATTATGGAAAATGTAGATGGAGGACTATCTCTATGGGAAGGATTTATGGTGACCATTGGAAGGAGTGAGCAAGAAAGAGATAACTATGTCTTAGGAAGATTGGGCTATTTTGGATAGAAAGGCACTGGGCAGCATTCACTTATGCCTGGCTCAATCGATGATGTTTAATATTACAAAATCAAAGACAACCAAAGAGTTGATGGAAACCCTAGAAAAGTTGTATGAAAAGCCATCCACTTTGAATAAGGTATTTCTTATGAAGCGTTTATTTAATATGAAGATGGTAGAAGGTGGGTCAGTAGCTAATCATTTAAATGAGTTCAATATAGTTACTAGTCAGTTATCCTTTGTGAATATAAATTTTGATGAAGAAATTAGGGCTCTCTTAATTCTGTGTTATGTTCTAGAAAGCTAGAATAGCTTGATAATGGCTGTTAGTAACTCTGTTTCTGATAAGAAAACCCTAAAATTTGATGATGTTATTAGTGTTATTATGAGCGAGGAAATTTGTAGGAAAAGCTCAGGTGGATCTACGTCAAGGAGTGTTTTGAATACAGAAAGAAGAGGAAGAACAAGAGATAGAAGAAATAACTCTATAAATCATGGGAAATCATGAGGGAAGTCAAAGGGAAAGAGGTCTCAATCAACAGGACCTAATGACTGCTAGTACTATGGAAAACCAGGACATAAGAAGAAATATTTTTGGTCTCTGAAGAATAAAGAAGGAGACAAACAAGAAGGCAACAAGGAAGAAAATGTGGTAAGTAATAAATTAGACGATGATGTTTTGGTCCTTTCCCTTGAAAATGTTGATGATTCATGGGTTCTAGATTCAAGGGATTTTTTTGATGCTACACCCATAGGAGTTATTTTATTGATTATGTCCAAGGTGATATTGGGCTATTTTATTTGGGAGATAATGAAACCTATCAAATTGTTGGGATGGGAAGAATTAAGATTAAGTTGCAGAATGGGAATCATTAACTACTACAAGAGGTAAGACATGTTCCAAGGCTGAGTAGAAATTTAATTTCAGCAGGGAAAATAGGTGATGAGGGTTGCACAGTTACTTTTAATGATAAAAATTGGAAGGTTTCAAAAGGTTCCTTAGTAGTAGAAAAAGGTGTGAAAGTAGGCACCTTATATCTTTGTATAGGTAATATTGTTCCTTCTACTTTAATTGTTATAGAGAAAAATGAATGTTCAGGAACAATTGCTACAGTTGAGCAGGTTGAACACAAAATAGTCACTGTAGATACAAAAACAACACTATAGCACAACAGACTTGGGAAAATGAGTGAAAAGGTATGAAATAAATTCATTCAAAGAACTTCCTACCAGGTCTAAAATGTGTAAATATGGATTTCTATGAAAGTTGTGTATATGGGAAACAAAAGAGAGTTAGCTGTTGGAAACACTGAGAGGGGGGTGAATCAGTGTTTGTCTATTAATTACTTTTCAGCAACTTAAATATAAACCAAACATACATAGAATGAAGCTTAACATAAGAACTCATAACACATGATATGATTACAGGGAAACCTTGATCAGAGGAAAACCCTGGTGGGAATTAGTACCCACAAATATTGTACTAGGTATAATGAA
>MU223267.1:40113-60708 GCA_018584345.1 Thuja plicata
TAACATAAGAACTCATAACACATGATATGATTACAGGGAAACCTTGATCAGAGGAAAACCCTGGTGGGAATTAGTACCCACAAATATTGTACTAGGTATAATGAACCTGTTAAAGTTCCTTTGCCCTATTAGAAGCAATCTTTACAATATGAGTACAATGACATGGTTAAAGGTCTGACCATGTTAGGAGTCTTTTACAAAACCCTGTTAAAGGTATATGGCTCACTGCCTAGGCTCACTACCCAATAGGATGAAGGCTACAACCTTCTAAAAGATGATATACACTATATCAAAATGAACTGGTGTGATGATACTACTGTCTGATCAGTTCCGTGTATGCATGAATGATCTTACTCACTTAAAGAGCTATATCATATACTGACTTCATTATACTACACTTATGTATCTTCCTCTTACATAATAATCGATGCTTGTACCATAACTTTACATTACATACTTATATGTTTATATTTGAATAGGTGTGACCCAAAACAAAACACTAGTCAGCCCTAAAAAAATATACAATGCTTTCAAACAAGTCGGCTCAAGCATATTTACTACAATGTTAATTAAATCATTACAAACATAGAGCCAAAGGCGCTTAGCCATTACATTACAAAATAATTCATGCTAATCAAAACAGTAGTCGGCTTCCATGCTCTATCTTTTGGACTGCTGGTCTACTGATCTGCCTGTAACTTTGTCGTACTATTGTTCCATACTATGCGTGTCTAGATGTAGCATGTACACATGTCATAAAACATATATCTGAATGTGCATACACTGACTCAATCTCTCGCACATGCACTGATGTGCTGATCGCTGAGTATCTCTGTCTGCCTTGTTTTCATACTTAGTCATCTGTCTTTCATGATAGAAACTAAACATGACTTTGTTGCCATGATGACAACACAAAATGAGTCATGCATCCTCAGGAAGTCAACTTTCCAACAATCTCCCCCTTTGTCATTTATGGCAACAAAGGAATGTGGCCAAGTTACTCAAAATGACTTAACACAAAAAGTGACTTGTATATCATAACATCTTATTGATATATACATATAATTTTATTCATATACACATTCTATATTACTCCCCCTTTGACATTAATGACAAATGTGTACAAAAAATAGTAAGTCTTTTGCATCCTTACTCCATGTAAACTTCAGGGTACACAATTTGAAGAGATTGAATCTCTTTCTGCCAAAATGCTTTCATAGCATCAACTGTCTGAAGATGCGCACATAGGGCATATGTCATTTTCTCCATTTTTATCAGATCCATGGAAGGACCTTGATCATATGTCACCATTGTGTCATCAATCTGTTTAATGTTTTCATTAAGGACTACTAGAGATGGCGCAAGTGCATTTCTCAACTGGGTTTGTCTTATTCTTATCTTGTTGATTTCCAATTTTGCCTTCTCAATTTTATCCAACTGTCCTTGATAGACATTATTACATATGCTCATATCTTGCGTGAAAGTCTCAACTGATTTTCTGATGCTATCCACCATTAACTCTGCCTCTTCTACCTTTTTGGTGTGCTTAGAGGCGAATTTCACTCTCCCCATGTAGTTGGCTATAACTTTCTTGCCTTTAGCTGCCAACTCTTTCAGTATGGATTGCCCAATTTTTAAGGAGTTCAAGTCTAAGGTAAAGTTCTTTACCAAATCATTCAGTCTCTCCCTATATTCATCTTCTACAATCTTAGTAGTAGAGTCCACTAAGCTTATAAAGTATGATTTGAAGTTTGACAAAATGTTGTCCACATCTTCAACTGATTGGACTTTAGCTACTTTCTGATAAGAAAGCACTAAGTCATTCAATATGTTTACTATTTCCAAAAAGTGAGGATTTCTCATCACTTGTTTCTCTTTTTCCTTTTCCATAGCAAGTACGCTGGTCTTAATTAGGTCTTCTTCTCCCCATGCATCTAGACTTGCTACATCAGGAGTTAACCTTGACAACAATGAGGTAGATGGTTAAGTGGATGGTGAGAATATAGTGTTTTGACTGGTATCCATGCATTCAACCTTTATTGGTATCTCTTTTATTGGTGTCTTATCACCTTGAGTATCATCTTGAGTATCTTCATTTATATTAATTTGATCATTGATGGGAACTTCATCTTGTTGTGCAGAGGTATCATCAATGCACATTTCTTCAGTGCTTACAAATGCCTTATAACCTTTGTCCATATCTTTTTTAGATGCAGTCATGGATATCTTGACATTGTCAACTACTATAGTGTCTTTTGAGTCTTTATCTGTATCAGAAGTTATTGTCACTGTCAGCGCTGAAACCTGTGGACCTGTCATAGGCGCTATCTAAATCACTGGTTTTGTAACCTATTTGGGAAGAGCTAGAGTAACTTTTTCTATAGGCTTCATTGGTGGATACATGTGTCTATCCATAAACACTTGTGCAAATGCCTTTTCAGTCTCCTTACCTATTTTCTCATACTCTTTGTTCATAATCTGTAAGGTCCTTATCTTAGTTTGGAGATGAGGCTTCACCAGATCTAATAATATAGCCTTTTCATCATGTGAGCATACAGGGAGAAGAGTATCCAATGTTTCTTCTCTAATCTTCATGTCTTCCTCTATTGCATGTCTTTTTATGATCTCCAGTAAGTTCCATAACTGATCCAGTATCACTGTCTTGAGTTCAAGAATTGTCTTCTTAAACTTGATCATATGAGATATGATCATAGAGTGTATCTCAGTCTTATAAATTTATTGATACTTGTCATATAATTTAGAAAGTGTATCTAATCTCCCTTCATTCACAATCATGTTCCTCAAAACATTTAGACTAGGTCTAAATCCTACCTCAGGAGGAGCTTGAGTATTCTTTGCTTTTCTCTGAGTGTTCCTTGAGGATGGGTGATTTATGGGCGTTTATTTTCTTCCTCTAGTCTTCTTGCTTGGTGTAGACAGTGGAGATGAATCTAAGTTAATGGTGGTAGAGGGCACATAGGTGCTCTCTACTTTCTTCTTCTTCTGGATCTGCTCAACTTTCTCAAGTTATTTTTCTATCTTTGCATCTCTTGCTTTGTTAAGATCTTCTTAAGTGACTCCATGAACTTTTAGTATATTAGATGTAATTCTGGATGCTTTCCTTTTATTATCATCACTGTGTAAGATAGTATCCACTTCATTAGTCTTCTCTCTGTAGGTGCCCCACCTAGCCTCATTAGGATCTTTGGGCGCAGACAATAGAACTTGCACATATCCTTCTAACACATGTTTTTCCACTTCATAACCAAGAGGATGAATCCATTTGGTTCTAGGTTCAACTGCCTCCATGCATGCGCAATCTGTTTCTACCATGAAACATATGGTATCCTTATATTTTTCAACTAAGTTCTTAGATAATCGGAACCTATTCTGCATTTTGATCCTGAATGTCTTTATATCCATATCCATGGCATCCCTTGCACTGCTCTCTAAAGTGACCTTAAGAGAAATCTGAGACATTTTGGGTTTTCTCCTGTCTACATAAAGGTTTGCAACCTTTCCAACTATATGTAAATATAAGTAGATGATCAGAGATCTAAACCTAAATGTCTTGCTCCTGTCATGCATGATATTTTGAATGTTGTCAATCAATTGACCGCGCAAGATCTCACATCAGTTGTATTAAGTGTTATCCTTCACCATTCTGATAGTTGCTAGGACTGTTGCTACAGAGACACTGTTCAACCTTCTTTCTTGCTGAAACTTATACCCAAGTATCATTGTTAAGAGTTTTATGTCATCTTCTTTGATAGGTTCAACTATCATTCCGTGCTTGTCACTTCTGGATAGGAAAACTTGCTCAATTTGTTTCTTGACATCCTTACCAGTAGGAAAAAATGGTCCAGTCTTGGGAAGTCCAGTTAATTCATGGATTAGGTCTGTAGAGATATGCATAGGGACCTCACCAATCCAATAAAGATCATCATGTATTCTTCTTAACAAAATCTTCACCCATTCTTTCTCATCAAACTCATGCGCATTCAAATATTCAAAAATAGGGTTATGAATCAAGTGCGCAAACTCATCCTTGAATGTGTAATAAGGTTTCATCATAGATCCCATATGAGTGGCTATGCTGATATCTCCTACTATTTCCTTTTTACAGTAAATGTACGCATGGATATCTTCCATGTGAACAACACCTAGCGGGGTTTTGGAGAAAGCCCCTTCCACATCATCAGTATGGATTTGAATGGATGCCTCTTGAATACAAATATCTTCCTCTCTTCTATATCAAACACAACTGGGGTTGCCATACTTACTTGTAACTTGCTTAAATAGGGTTTCATGAAATTCTGAAATGGCACGACTGCTAGGGTTCCATTCCAAATTTCTTATCTGTTCGCTTAACTGCCAAATCTGTTATGCTTCCATGCCTTGATGTCTAGTGCTCCAATGCTCTCCAAATTCTATGCTCTCAAATGCAAGTGTGAAGAAGATCGAACACTTACTTTCTTTTATACAATCTATCACATTTAATGTTTGCAACCGTATGCAAATTACTCAGAGATTTTCAAACTTAGATCCTGATGCATTTTAAATAGTGCATGAGTGCATATAGAAATATTATGTGCTTGTAACCATGAATTCCTAGGCACATACTCAGAGGTGAGTATACCAACCGCGCAGGGGTCCTGAGCTAGAATAGCTCCCCCTAAGACCAAGAAGATCTATTCAAGCAGAAGTAGAGGGTGCATCCACTGTGGATGCATCAAATACTTTGTCAACATCATTGTCCTTCTTTACTTCAACCCAAATTTTTCTTGAATCTTCATTTTCTTGAACAAACTTGACTTCTCCTTTCTCTTCAAATAGTGACTTCTTAGGATCCTCTTGCTTTTGAGTTTTGGATCTACAAAAATTTGAGATGTGTCCAGCCTTTCCACATGTGTGACAAATGATAGGAGGTCTGATGCTCTTGTTCATCATGTTGCATTGCTTTGTTGTGTGTCCATTGTAGTTGCATATCTGACATGTAGTGTTCTGTAGATTCCTTTGACGTTGATTTCTCTGATTGTTTTGATTCATTCTTCTTTGATTCTGCTGTGACTAATTTATTTGATTTGTTTGGCAATGTATAGCCCTGTGACCAAATTTGTTACAATAGAAACAATAGCCATTAAAAGGTCTTACCTCTTTGTAATCTCTTGCCAAATGACCATGTTTGTTACATGCATAAAAAGTTTCGTTAACTTGCTTGATTTCCCTTTTAGGTGGATCTATTTTAATCTCTTCAATATTTGCTTCTTTCTTTGCTTCTAAAGATGCTTCATGAGGTTCCTTTCTTTCTTGCAATGAATTGTCTTCAATTTGTGCTACACTGAATCCAAGACCAGTAGTGTCACCTTTTTGCTTTTGTGCATTGAGCTGAGATTGAAGTGAATCAGAACTTGTGTGAATTTTATCAATCTTATTCTTTTCTTCTGTTAATTCAGATTCCAACTTCTTCTTTATATTTTCCAATTCCAAGATTTTCATGTTTTCTTTCAAGAGTTCATCATCTAGTTGTTTGCTTTCTTTGATCTTTTCTTCAATAGCAATTTGGCTATCTGTGAGCTGTTCATCCAGATTTTCAATTTTATCTTTCAGAGACATATTCTCTTCATTGAGATTTTTGATCATTTTCCCTAAATCACTTGTAGAACAATCTTTCAAATATTTTCTTAATTTTTTGATAAGCATTTGTGAGCCATCAACTTTCAATCTAAGTTCTTCATTTTATTTTTCAGATCTATCAAGATCTTCAAGAGCTGCTTCAAGATTCTTTTTCAAATGTTTTTCTTCTGCTGAGTCCATGATCTCCTCAAGTGGTTAAACTTATTTTCTGAGGACCAAAGCTCTGATAGTAATTCTTGGAAACACTGAGAGGGAGGGTGAATCATTGTTTGTCTATTAATTAATTTTTAGCAACTTAAATATAAAGAAAACATACATAGAATGAAGCTTAACATAAGAACTCATAACACATGATATGATTATGGGGAAACCTTGATCAGAGTAAAACCCCAGTGGGAATTAGTACTCACAAATATTGTACTAGGTATAATTAACCTTTTAAAGTTCCTTTGCCCTATTAGAAGCAGTCTTTACAATATGAGTATAATGACCTGGTTAAAGGTCTGACCCTATTAGGAGTCTTTTAAAAAACCCTGTTAAAGGTATATGGCTCACTTCCTAGGTTCACTACCTAATAGGATGAAGGCTAAAACCTTCTGAAAGATGATATACACTATATCAAAATGAACTGGTGTGATGACACTTTTGTCTGATCAGTTCCGTGTATGCACGAATGCTCTTACTCTCTTAAAGAGCTATATCATATACTAACTTCATTGTACTACACTTATGTATCTTCCTCTTACATAATAACTGACACTTGTAACATAACTTTACATTACATACTTATATGTTTATATCCGAATAGGTGCGACCCAAAACAAAACACTAGTCGGCCCTAAAACAAAATATATAATGCTTTCGAACAAGTCAGCTCAAGTGTGTTTACTACAATGTTAATTACATCATTAAAAACATAGAACCAAAGGTGCTTAGACATTACATTACAAAATAATTCATGCTGATCAAAACAGTAGTCGGCTTCCATGCTCTGTCTTCTAGACTGTTGGTCTACTAATATGCATGTAACTTTGTCGTAATGTTGTTTCGTACTATGCATATCTAGATGTAGCATGTACACATGTCATACAACATATATCTAAACACACATATGCTGACTCAATCTCTCACACGTGTGCTGATGTGCTAATCGCTGAGTATCTATGTCTACCTTGTTTCCATACTTAGTCATTTGTCTTTCATGACAGAAACTAAACATGACTTTGTTGCCATGATGAAAACACAAAATGAGTCATGCATCCTCAGGAAGTCAACTTGCCAACATTAACTTCTTGAAGGGTGGGAAGGAAAATAAAATGTTAAATTAGAGCTTGTGCATACAAATGTATGGGGGCTAGCTCATGTATCTTCCCTTGCTGGCTCTCTGTATTATGTTACTGCTTTCATTGATGATGCAACTAGGAAAGTATGGATTTATTTCCTTAGGAAAAAATCTGATGTGTTTGAAACTTTTAAGAAATGGAAAAGCTTGGTTGAGAATGAGACATGTAAAAGACTAAAATATCTCAGATCTGACAATGGTGAGTATTGCAGCACATGATTTGAAGATTATTTTTCCTCTAATGGCATTAGTAGGTAGAAAATAGTTCCAAGGACTCCACAAGAAAATGGAGTGGTTGAACACATGAACAAGACAATAATGGAGCATGCAAGGACTATGAGATTGTGTGTTGGGATCCCCTTAAACATGTGGGAAGAGGATATAAATAATGTTTTTTATTTAATTAACAAATGTCCCTCTACTCCTTTGGGTTGTGGTATTCCAGAGGAAGCATGGACTAATACGAAGGTGATTTATTCTTTTCTAAAAACCTTCGGTTGCGAAGCATTTGCACATGTAGATTTTGAAAATATAACCAAGATGGAAGAAAAATCTAAGAAATATGTATTTTTTGGATATGGAATTGATGAATTTGGCTATAGACTTTTTGATTTTGAGAATTGTAAAATTGTAAGAAGAAGGGATGTCATATTCAATGAAAAAGTTTTGTACAAAGATATGTTGCAACAGGATGAGAAGAAAGACAAAGATTATGTAGAACTGGATGATACACCAAAAGATGATGTTCTAGTAGTTCCTTATGCTCCACAACAACAAAAACAAAAAATACCACACACCCTAGTGAATGTTAGATGGTAAACAAGGCTAAGTAGACCTCCAGATAGATTTTCACCATCTTTGTATTCTATTTTATTAACTGATGTTGGTGAACCTGAATGTTACAATAAAGCTATGCAGGTGGATACAAAGTGCCAGTGGGAGTCTGCAATGATAAAAGAAATGGACTCCTTGTTGAAAAACCAGACTCAGGATTTATGTAAGTTACCTACAGGTAAATAGGATTTACAGATAAAATGGGTTTATAGGCTGAAAGAAGAAGATGGAGCTAAGGAAATATTTAAAGCCAGATTAGTCATAAAGGGATTTGCACAGAAACATGGTATTGATTTTGATAAGATATTTTCTCAAGTTGTTAAAATGACTTCTATTCATACTATTTTAAGTATATTGGCTACTGAAGATTTTTATTTAGAGCAGCTTGATGTTAAAACATCTTTTCTTCATGGTGATTTGAATGAAGAAATATATATGGTACAGCCACAGGGATTTGAGGTCAAGGGTAAGGAGAGTTTAGTGTGTAGATTGTAGAAAATTTTATATGGCTTGAAGAAAGCACCTTGTCAATGGTATATTAAGTTTGATACTTTTATGAATGATAATGAATACACTATAGGTTGGATGATAATTTTGACCATTGTGCTTATTTCAAGAGGTTGGATGATGCCAACTACATTATTCTATGTTTATATGTTGATGATATGCTTGTAGCTAGGTTGAACATGGATCATATTAAGGCGTTGAAACAACAGTTAGCAAAATATTTTTCTATGAAGGATTTGGGGGAAGCAAAACAAATCCTTGGCATAAAAATTTGCAGAGATAGGAAGAATATAAAATTAACTCTATCTCAGGCTGATTATATTGAAAAGGTGTTGCAGAGATTCTCCATGAAGGATTCCAAAGCTGTCACTACACCTTTGCCTGGTCATTTGAAATTGACTAAGGAGATGTGTCCAAAGACACCAGAAGAAGAGGCTAAACTGTCCAAGATACCTTATGCTTCAACTGTAGGGATCTTAATGTATACTATGGTATGTACTAGGCTAGATATTTCACATGTAGTGGGAGTCATTATCCAGTATATGAGTCACCCTAGGATTGAGAATTGGAATGTAGTCAAATGGATTCTCAGAAATTTGAGAGGTAAATCCAATAAGTATTTAAACTTTGGGGGCTCTACTACTACTATTGATGGATACGTTGACTCACATTTGGTAGGAGATATAGATACTAGGTGAAGTACTAAAGGTTATGTATTTACTATTGGTGGGACAGTAGTGAGTTGGATTTCTTGGTTACAAAAGGTGAATGCTTTATCCACTATAGAGGTAGAGTATTTTTCTTCTATAGAGGCAGCCAAGGAGATGATATGGCTTCAATTCTTCATGGAAGAATTGGGACATCCACAGGTGGATAACTATCTGTACTCAAATAGTTAGAGTGTCATTCATCTTGCAAAGAATTCTACTTTTCACTCAAAGACAAAGCACATACAGTTGCGGTATCATTTCATTCGGTCAATTTTGGATGATGGGAAGTTAAAGCTAGATCAGATACATACAGATGATAATCCAGCAAATATGTTTATAAAGGTTGTGATAAGGGAGAAGCTGAATTCTTGTTCAGCTTCGGTTGGTCTTCTAGATTGAATAGACTAATAGAACAATAGAGTCCAGGAAGGTTGAATCCAGTGGGAGCTTCATGGGGTAGCGGTTTAGCTATAGGATTAGTCTCCAAGTGGGAGAATTGTTGGTTTATGTGAATTTTGATCAGTCCCCAATTGGGAGATTGTTATATTATGGTGACTAATCAGGAAAGTGGTTTACACTTTCTGCAATGCGAGGGGTTCTAACCCTAAAGAGGCATAATATTCTATAAATTGGATTAGGGTTAGGGTTTCATGTAATGTAATTTTTTTTTCTTCTTACAACGGTATTGAGCTGTAAGGGATTGTGTATTGTGATTAGATTGTAATCAATGGATAATAGAAAGATTGGACTTGTTGTCTGGTGGACGAAGCCCAAGGATTGGGTGAACCACGTTAAATTTTTGTGTCTTGTTTTATCTTTTGTTTAGTCTTATATTTTCTAATATTGGATATATTTCTACAATGAATTGTTAGATTTTTGTCTCTTATTCCTAACAATAGACACAAGTTCCCACACCACATAAGGAACACTAGAAAGACAACAAACAAGGAACAAGAAAACAAAGGAATAACATAGGGGATTCACAAGGGTAACAACAGAGGTAACACAAGATACCAGAGTCAAACCACAATGCTAAATGGAGGGGATCCTAAGACACATGTAGGAGAGTGTCATCACATAGCCCTCAACTATCCTGGGTTTTCTTGACAGTCTCTCCCTCCAGACCCCATACTAGTGAGGACTCATGTGGTATTGATATTCCTTTCATGAGGAAAAGGAAGTTGATTTGCCAACTCAATGTCACATAGGAAGTTGTCCTTCTTCAACCCATCCATGGTTAAAACAATATTTCTCATGGCCATAGGAAAGGAAAACATAATTATCTTATTTAGATTTTTAACCCAACCCAATTTTTTAATTAAGTTATCATTGGATTGTCTACTTGAAATGGGTTATTCTTGTAGCCACTGAGGTCCCTGAACCCTATTGTGAGCCACTCCCCTAACCATGCTCCTAGAAAACACTCCTATGCTCCAAACATAAAACCAAAGAGCAAGAAAACCAAATAACATTAAAATAACCCCTAAAGATCCATCAACTCCAAGAAATCTCAAAAGTAGAGTTTGGAGTACAAACCACAAAGTCATCAATAGGATCCATTTATGCCATCATAACAGAAGGGAAATCATACCAAATCATTTATACCTCATGCTGAGAATATCATAAGAACCTCTCTAGATTCCAAAACATAAACCACAACCCAAGTACAACATAAATTCATGCATATGTCCCCCTTGGATCCAAACATCACTAACAAGGTACACCCATCATCAAATCAGTAGAGTTCCACCATAAAATATCCAAGAGAAGTGACAACCATCATGTGACTTCAATTACACAATTAGGCCTCAACCTAACATGTCACAATAAAACATGAAACATCAATCATATGAGATCATGAAGCATTAACATAGAAGCAACAAGATGAAAATAATAAATCAAAACAAAAATCCCAGCCTCTAGTAACACATCAAGATTACACATATTAATGATAATATATAACCTAGACAAAAAGAATTGACAAAATATAACAAGCCCTTTTATCAAGGCTCATATATACAATAAGAAAGAAAAACATCAATCACACTAGGCAACGCGTATTTCACAATTACATCCTCTGCAAACACAATGCAAGCATAAAATATAATATTGCCAATGAACATTGATCATAAAATTAGTTGTAAGCATAAATACTAAGTTATTAACTTAAAAGAATCCCCAAACCTCTAATAACTATTAGGTAAATTCAAGACACCGAACCCGAAACATATCCTTCAATACATAAAGATTTCATTACATCAATAATATCAACAGATTAAACTACACAAACTATCCTCTAACTAAACACATATTTGAAATGCATTAACAATACCTATAAACTTATTTAAACCTTAATACACATCAGTTTTTAAAAAAATCAATTTATAATAACTTAACATAAATATTGTCAATTCTAAATAAGTATAAACAATTAAAATATAATATTCCTATCTAATTAAAATATATTTTAACCAACTAGATCTCTAAAATAAATAAATATTATAAACACACTTAAAATCATTCATAAGCCAAAACTCAATTGAACCTACAACTATAAAAGTCTATATTCATACTCTAAACCCAAATAAGATTTGAAAAGGAACCAAGATATTAATTGCGTAATTAAGTTAGGTCGCATTTTCTTAATATTATTTACTATCTAATTAACATATAATCCTAGAAAATTGTGATCCCTAAATAATGCATGAGTGAAACTCCTAGCTAATTAAAGAGTGTTTGTTTCAACACTAACAAATATTATTCACTACCACCGAAGTAGGATTCCTCACTTGTTTAACAACATAATGAAACTGAGTTTCTAGATTGAGTTAAAGCTTATTAGCAATTTAAAAATTATATATAATTCCTTAAATTGACAAAACTATAAAGAAATACTTTAAAACATAAATTTTCAAAGTACTTTTATATAACTTTCATATTAATTCTATGAGATGGTTCTTTTTTCTCATTCTAACCATGAATAGGTATATATAATTTGAACTTAACCTATGAATTCCATAATAGAGAACATAAAGAGTAATGTAGCTTCAAAAGAAGAGGCCAATACATTCGTAGGCAATATTCATGCATCAACCAATCCCTCCTTTGTCCATTTGGAGCATGACCTTTGTAGAACATCAATGTAAA
This sequence comes from Thuja plicata, assembly GCA_018584345.1. Lineage (NCBI taxonomy): Eukaryota > Viridiplantae > Streptophyta > Pinopsida > Cupressales > Cupressaceae > Thuja > Thuja plicata. Next base: position 52,291 of record MU223267.1, read on the forward strand.
CTCAGGACGCGATGATAATTATGTGGACATAGATCACAAGCAAGGGAAGCTACTCTAACAAAATCTCTTGAGATAGATTCATTGTATTCATTTCTTCCAGACAAAGATTAAGTCTCCAAAAAGATTAAAAATCTCAAAATTGCCAAAACTCAAAAGAAAAGGAAAATAGAAATTAAAATTTAAACTTCATAATAATATAATTATATTAGACTAATGTTAATTTGTGATATAATATAGTTTAATCATAATTAGATTATATAAAAATTATTAATATTAGTTAGTCGCATGGCACGATATTATATCCTCTATATTGTTAAGAGTGGTCATTTCCTTCTTGGATCCATCTGCAACTTCCATTAACACAATACGATTTGATATCCTGTGATGGATATGTCTGATTAACTAAACCCACCTTACTAAAACAAATAAATTCAAGAGAGATATACTATCATAAAACTATATAAACATTAAAGTAATGATAATCAATGTCATTGAATGACAAAATTATATTAGATTAATATTAATTATTGATGCTTAGTATTCTCATTCAAATATATTAAAATAATAATAGTCATGATCAAAATAGAGATATAATTAATTTTTTAATATTAGATACTTAACTAATGTTAACAAGTATCTTGACTCAAAAACAAGTATTTTCGGGTTCCTTTCAAAACCTGTTTTTACCTTAATCAAAAACAAGTATCTTGACTCTCTATTTAATCACTTCGTTAAGAGGTAATCACAAAACTTAATTAAAATCATGAATAGATTAAATTAAGGTAGCATTAATAATAGCTAAATTTAATACCATCACACCAAAAGTCCACTAAGGTTAAATCAATAATCATTAATGTTGACTAAATAACATTAATAGTAATTAACAATAAGTAATGCTACTCTACGCACCCAACTCACACATATATGCCCATCCGAGATCCCAACACAGGTTAGATACTTAGTCATATAAAAAGGGTACTACATCCCCCGTAGAATTCAACTTACTCCTGGAACTCATAAAGCTAAGATAGAAACATATCACACATAATGTATACAAAGACAATAATAATAATATTAGATTAGATTATTTTAACAGGTAATCAAATACTATAATTAAACATCACACCAAGATGTGAACGGTCCAACAAGACAATAAGAATACCAAAGATCAAATAACAACAAGATCACCATAAGTACAACCGACTACCATCAGCTTGACAAAATGAAAAGATCCAAAGATGTCATGCAAATGTTACCTAATTTTCATTTTCAGCTCAATGAAGTGGAGTTGGATATGTATTTACTATTAAATACAAAGGTACACATTTGATTTCTACTAAGTATTCTTACTGGAAAATAAATGATGATAAAGAACATCATTTTATGCAAAATGCTTTTTGAAAAAAATAGCAGCAAGAGGGAGTTGGCCCAAGGTACATAAACAACACTCTAGAGAGAAATTAACAATAGCTAACCAAACCTAAAATGCGAGACAAAGAAAAATACCACAGTCATCTACCTCTATCAAAAACAAAAATAACAAAACTAGAGCACCAACATATGTACTTGGTTACAAAAACCACTGAGTTTAGAGTATAGAGATTAAACATATTAAAATGCCATGCAGGACTATAGATCATCAATAAATTCTTACTATTAAAACTATAACTAGATAAAAAACAATAGCCAAGAGGCCTATCCGTGACATTCCTAGAATGCAGAAGCTGGATCAGTTTCCTTTCCATAGGCGCTTAGAAAGCAACAAGTCTTCCCACTCCTCCTGCAGAAATGTGAAGAGATCACGGGGGTTGTCTTCCTCTGCCACCTGCCCACCAGAGGCCTTCTCATTTAACATACACATGGTGGTAGAGGAGGCAAGCATGACCTTCAAAGAAAACTTGCTGACATCCATTAGTCGTTTATTAGTTTCCTCCATATCCATATTTAGCTACGTCACATTCTTCTCTAGTAGGGCAATCTGATGTTTAAATTTTCCGACCACCCCACCTGTGCCAGTCTTTCCAACCTCCTCAAAAGGAATTTTTTTCTCCCCTACTTCTTCTTTAGTGATGTTCTGGGTAATGTCTTTATTCTCTGTCAAGTTCATGATAGTGTCAACACATTCGCGGTTATCAGAGCCTGTCGATGATGACACAATGTTTCCATTAGTATGCAAAGGAAAACCATCAGTAAATACAACATTGAAAGACAAGGTTTAGCACAACCTAACATAGCTAACAACAAAGGTCACCAAAAGTGTTAAGTACAAAGAAACTCGACATAATAGTCTAAAGTTAAAACCAAAAAAGTTAAAGTGGAACCTGACAGGAGTAACCCGATAGAGGAACCCAATGACAAAATTATTGTTGAAACTGAAAGAGAAGACAAGAGAGGAACTTGATAGAGAAATAGAACCCAACCAATGGAATTTCAGTTCAAACTGAAGATCAGTCACCAAAATTTAGTTATATCCTGATAAATATGGATCTGACTTCCACGTCAGATAAAACACTTATGTTTTATATTTAGAATTTTTATTTGTTTTAAAACCATTTCTTGAGGGACAAGAAATGTAATTATAATTGTTTTACTTAGTCTAACTGATTAAAAACATGCAAACTAGGAGATCAAGGTCAAGTTTTAAACCTTTGATCATAGAGTTATTTTTGTAATACGTAAAACTAAAAAGGTCAAATCTATTGTATAAATAGATGTGTAATCATTCTTTATTCATGGATGTGAGGATGATAGTATCCAAGGAGCACATCTATGGACAAGACTAAGAGTTTCAAGAAGCAGAACAACAAAAGATGAAATTGGTTATCAAGAACCACATTCAAGGCTACCTGAGCAACAGAGGTATTGATCAATCACATTAGGTGATACATTGTACATGTGAAATTTAATGGATCTGCAATCAACAATACTAGATTGTATATACTCAGGTCAATGAATATTTTTGATTGCATTCTAACCAATGTATAAAATAGAAGAAATCCTTTCAAGAAAGGTGGATTTAACAATCCTTTGTAAATCTCTTAACCGAGTGCACACTAAACAGTGTTGCTAAAGCTCTTAACAGAGTACACCTTAACCAATCTCCATATGGTACTCCTAACAGGGTAGATCATCAGAAGTGATCAAAATTGTAAGCCTTAATCGGCCCCTTCCAATTTGCAGATAGTGAAGTTTGTTTGGGTGTCATCCCCACCACATTTTTTACCTTCTAACAGGGTTTTTTTGTGTTATCATATCTTGTGTTATGTGTTATTACTTTCATGAATGTTTCTATGAATGCTTACATACAATTAATATTATGAATTAATATTACATGCATAAAGAAAGAACAAAAAATAGGATCGGTAATGCAAGAATTTGATTACAAAGGTTAAAGGTTAAATTACCTAAAAAAATTTAGAGGTATTTATTCACCCCTCCTTTCTCAGTACATACTTCCCATTATTTCAAAAAATTGGTATCAGAGCTAGAACTCTTATTTGGAAAATTTTAAATTACTTAAGAGAAAAGATCATACAATGGAGCACTACAAGCTTGAAAAGAATATTGAGAATCAGAAACTAGAGATACAAATCTTCTATGAGAAATACAAGGCAGCAAGAATCAAGATGAGAGAGCTACTAGATGAAAGAAAAGAAATAGAAACTTGGAGCAGTGAAAAAGATTATCATGAAGAAGAGATACCAGATTTATTTGAGTCATCAATATCTAAATCTAGCAATTCATCAGATACATTAGAAGGAAGCATCACAAGTATGAATGAAGCCAATCAACATCTGAAAGAGCAAGTAAAGATACTACAAATCGGTCAAGAGACATATGGTAAGAATTATTGATGTCATGAACAATGCTAGACAATCTGAGCAAGAGAGAACACTACCCATTGATGACATGAGAAGGATCACTAAAAAGCTACAAGAAAGAGAGTCAGAAATTCAAAGACTTACTGAACATCATCATGAGATCACCAATCAAATAGTTCTTATGAGTCATGAGGCAAACCGACTGAATACAGAACTCAATGGAAAATTAGATGCTATTGGTGAGCTGAGAGAAGAAAATGAAAGACTAAAGAATGATATGATGATCCAAAGACATCATACTAACATGATCAAGAGAGCTGAAGAAAGAACCAAAAGAATGGATGATTTTCTTGATGGACAAAGAAGAGTCAACAAAAATACCATACTAGGGTATACCGAACATGAAGAATCATCAAATCAGTCTGATCACAAAGATGTCTTCACAAATTCAAAGCCAAAGAAGCTGACATGCAATCACTCTGGAAAGCAAGGCCACACATCAAATGTTTACAGAAGCAAAGCTAAAGGTATTCCTAAATCTACTTTCACATTCATAGGATATTGTTATAATTGTAACAAGAAAGGACATGAAGCATATGAATGTAAATATAAGGTGAAACAACCAAGAAAGGAAACCTACATGGACAAGTATTGTCCTACTTGCAAAATGCATGGGCACACATCTTATGAATGCAAGAAAAAGACAAGACAAACATGGAAGCCAAAAGATCAGGGTACTTCATATGAACCAAAAATAATTGGTAATTCATATGTTTGGGATTACAACACATGGGAAAAATGCATAGCATGTGGAATATTTAGTCACATAGCTAGAAAATGCATGAGGAAATGGAAAGGAAGGTCTAGAACCTGGACTAACCCTGAAATGGTATGCTTACACTATCATAAGGTTGGTCATCTAAGCAAGGATTGCATAGACCGAATAACAGAGACAAACACATTTTCCAATGGAAACACCAATGAAGATATCAGGAGGATGAGAAAAAAAATGTGGAGGAAAGCTACAAACACTGATGATGTTGGATTGAGCAATGCAAATAGTGAAACCTTATCCAATGGATCTGGTGACATCACCACCCCCACTTAAGAAGAACAAGTAAAGTATGGAACTGCACTATACCAAGTTATACTTTACATCAGTTCCATTACATATTGATAAAATGCCAAACTAGCATGATTAAAGACACACTATGGTATTACTTGTTACAAATTTTTGAATTCAATCCCATCGGTCAATATATACCAAAAATCATTGGTGTACATACAAAGGCTAAGTTGCTAAGTGATTACCGAGATCCATCAGTCATCATGTAAAGTTGACAATGTTGTCTTTGCTTAAAATTTAAAATCTGTCAGTGAACGTAATAAGTTAATAGCTGCCCCAAAGCATCACATTTTCATCGAAAGAGAATTTAATGTATCACCCGACAAAACTGTCTTCACACACCAAAAAGTGGTTGAGAATTAATGACTCAAATTAGGAAAAATTCTATAAATAGAAGAAGAAAGGGTTTCATCATTCACACAATGACTTGAGCAAAGAGAAAGAGAAAAACCTAAGCACGAAGTGACCCAATTCCAGAGTGACCCCAACTCAATTCACTGCACTCCAAATAGATTCCTAATAGCGACAGAGGTGGAAGTAAGTAATAGATAAACCAAGAACTATATTTTCATTTATGGGAAGGCCCTAATTTTAGAAACAATGGAAACTACATCAAGAACCTCCAAGATTAATAATGCTAACGAGAATAAGATCAACCTAATAAAGAATCGTACATGTGAGGAACCCAAATATAAGATATGTCCTAAGGTTGCCTCACAACCCGATGACTCTGGAGCATTTTATGGAATTATGTATACGTTAAATGTGGCCTTCTTATTTAACCATACACTTAAACATAGTCCTTATTCATCAAACACACACAGAAAAGAATATGATTTATTCATCCTGCATGCCTATATGATTTGACCTATCGCCTCCTATCTAGATGGGGTTTTGAATGGCTCTTAGTATGAGAGTCTCACAACCTAGACCAGTCTAAGAACGGGGGATTTTTCTCCATGAATGCAATGCAAGATTAATCTAAGAATGAAAGATGCAAGATTAATCTAAGCTAGAAATGAGATTAAACTATGACATGATTTGAAAGAGATTAATTTAAGAAAATGAAATTAATCTATTGCAAATGAGAGCTTAATAGAAATGAGATTATGAACTATAAAATGCAGCAGTAATTTGTTATTCTCACAATGCATCATTCTGAATGAGAAATGAGAGATCTTTTATAAACTGAGAGTCTGCTCAGAATAGAAAGTTTCCTTTTGAAATAAAACAAATAAAAAATCCAGTTCAGATTAGCAAGTTTTCTTTTAAAAGAAAACTATGAACTATTTTCTTTTTTATTTTAACTATTTTATCTCTCTTTTAAAGCACAGTTGATTGAAAGTTTCTATTTCTAAACTGGAGAGAAGATTTTGGAGAGAATATTTAATTAAATAAAAATAATATGACCTCATAAATGTATCTTCTCAATTATTTGAATAATTAAATTCAATTATTGAAATGGGGATATTTATTTAATAATTAAATATTATTTAATTCTTTTTTATGTGTTTTAGCTAAAAGGGGTGAATTTAATTTAATTAAAGTTCTAGGACTTCATAATTAAATTAATTCAATCATAGGGTTTATTTAACTAATTGATATTTTAGGAATTAAATATAATGTTATGATTAATGTAGATTAAGGATTTTCTACATTTGACACTTAGGTCGAGTAGAGTCACTCAAAACTCAAAATTGGCTAGTACAATAGGACTTTGATGATCCAGAAGAATGACAAATGCAACAAAATTGGTTAGGGTTTCAAGATGCCAATTTTGGGGTGTTACAAATTGCACCTAGGTTTTTGTTGATAGAGGATGTTAGATAATACATTCACTACAAGATCACAGAAATTGGAGATCTTGAAGTTGAGCAAGCTTACAAGAAGCTTTGCAATGATTATGGAACCATAAAAGATGAGCATAAGCACATTGAGGTGAAAGGGCTCACTACTTCCCTATGGTTCTCGAAGAAGTTCAAAATAGAATGGATTTGGTTAGTGTTGAGTAGAGTGCATAACTGAAAAATATGGCTGGATGAGCCAAAACTGATAACCCGAGATGTGATACATGTCGTTACCGGTTATCCCATAACCAATAAGGAAAAGGCACTCAAGCACCCCTCTTGACCTAACATTGAGAAAGATGGAAAATTTTTATGGGATGGAAGAGAACTTAAGGTATCCACTATTACCAATAATGAATTGAAATTTGGTGCATGTGTTCTATGCTACAAAAATTTTTAGGCCAGGAGGTTGAACAACATAGCATCAGGAGTAGTGGATACTGCACAAAATTGTCAAGAAGGGACTACAGTTGGACCTATCAGAACTATTTTTGAGACAATTAGTTGAAAACATGAGGATAGTAAGGTCAGCAAAGTAAAATGCATGTAAGTTTGGATCACTTATAATCTGTATATTTTTCTACTTCCAAGAATCTGGTGCAGAGCACCCTAGGGTTTAGCCAAAACCCTAGCCCCAAAATTTTTTGAACAAGTTTTGAAACAGTTCTTTCAACGAGCAAGTCATGTTTTGATTAGTCACTCAGTCGCACAGCAGCAGAGAGCAGCCAAAAGAATGCATCGCACACTCGTGAGCTAGTTATGTTTTAAGTCTGATAGTGCGCGAGTGCGCGACGATGAACTAGTCGCTCAGTTGCAGAAGGCTAGCAAGAGAAGATAGTGCGTGACAGTGTGACGAGGAGCTCGTCGCCCAATCGCGAGTCAATTCATAGTCAGAGAAAATACGGTGCAACAACGCGATGGGTGATCAGTCGCTCAGTCGCGAAGGCAAACAGTTCAGTCCTGGTGAGCGAGTGAGCGACAACCAATGCATTATCAAGTCACAAGGAAAAGATCAGCTCGGGGAAAATCATGACGAGTGCGCGACGAGTAGGAATCGCTCAGTCGCCAGACAAAGAGTAGCTCGGGAAGACAAGGTGCAAGTGCGCGACTTGAGCTCATCGCTCAGTCGCAGGGACATAGCCAGCTCGAGTAGAAACACAGCGAGTGCGCGACTGATCGTATCGCTCAGTCACCGAGATAGGACCAGCTCGTCAGAAAGAGTTGTGAGTGCGCGACTGATTGTATCGCTCAGTCACCAATGAATTTCCAGCTCGTGTCGAAGTGCAGCAAGTGCGCGACTAAGGTGCGTCGCACACTCGCAGAGCAAGGAGCAGTTAATGTAAAAGCAGTGCGGGTGCGCGACTGAGCTCATCGCTCAGTCGCCAAGGAAAAGACAGAATGAGAAAATGCATTACGAGTGCGCAACTTGAGCTCGTCGCTCAGTCGCGAGGTAAAAGCCAAGTTATGTCAAGTCATAGCGAGAGCGCGACGAGCAGTTCGTCGCTCAGTCGCAGAGCAAAATGTAAAGAAGGATTTTCATCCGCGACTACGCGATGAAGAAACAGAACAGTCAAATGGTCAAATAGACTGACGTGTCAGAAGGAGAAGACATTGAAAAGTCTTA